>ML677377.1:1684090-1930079 GCA_007922305.1 Dermatemys mawii | reverse complement strand
GGGGCTGGGAATGAGCAGTTAGGGGTGCAGGAAGGGGCTCTGGGCTGGGGACAAGGGGTTTGGAGTGCAGGAGTAGGCTCCGGGCTGGGGGTTGAGGTGCAGGAGGAGGGGCAGGCTCCATCTGGGGGATGGGCTCTGAGTTGGGGTGAGGAGTTTGGGGTGCAGGAGGGTGCTCAGGGCTGGGGCAGGAGGTTGGAGTGCCGTAGGAGGTGTGGGTTCCAGGAAGGGGCTCATGGCTGAGGTAGGGGGTTGGAGGGGGTGTGGGGTGCAGATTATGGAAGGGAGTTTGAGTGCAGGAGGGGGTTCCAACCTGGGCTGGGGGGTTGGGATGGGGGCCAGGGTGCAGGGTCTAGGAGGGAGTTCGGGTGTGGGAGTGTGTTCCGACCTGGGGTAGGGAGTTTGGGCTCCAGACTGGTTGCACTTACCTCAGGCAGCTCCCGGTCAGTGACACAGTGGGGCTGAGTCAGTCTCCTGCCTGCCCTGGCTCCGCGCTGCTCTCAGAAGCGGCCAGCATGTCAGACCCCTAGGCAGAGGCACGACTAGGCAGCTCTATGCAGGGAGCCACGGCCCATGGGAGCTGCAGAGCTGGCCCTGGGGGTGAGGACAGCATGCAGAGCTTCCCTGATCGCCCCTGCACCTAGGGGCTGGACTTGCTGGCTGCTTCTGGGAGCTGCGCAGAGCCAAGGCAGGCAGGGAGCCTGACTCAGCCCCACTGTGCCGCTGACTGGAGCCACCAGTGTCCCTTTTCAACTGGACATTCCGATCAAAAACTGAACTTCTGGAACCCCAGGTGTCCAGTGGCCTCTCTCATGAGAGATCACTGCCTAATGTGAAAACAGCACCGGCACCTGCCCCCTGGGATGAACCAAGGCTATTAACCCATTTCACAAGGGCCTACAAAAAGCTGCTCCATGCTAAGGGCCTGATCCTAAGCCCAGTGAGGCCAACTGATATATTCCCATTGACTTCGGTGGGCTCTAGATTAGGATTTGGGGCAGCTTTGTGCTAGCACTGGCTGAGGTAGATCTGAACCCAGTACTTAGAGGTTAAAAGCTTTGTTATCCGAGACCACTCCCCTTTGGTTAGCATTTTGTTTAAGATCTAGAAAAATGCCAGAACCAAAACAAGACAATCTCATTAATGCCTCCCTTAAAATAAACTTATTGAAACCTAAGCATCAGTCTCTTCATTCCCCTGGTGGAAAGACAGGAGTAATTTCCCAGTCAGTCAAAATAGTTTGAAACTTTTTATAACCTAGGATTTCCCCCTAAAATGATTATGACCTTGGCAAACTGCTTATTAACACACAGTTTAATTCACTGACTGCCCTTAAACCACCACTCTTACGGAACTTAAAACGTTTTTTTATAATGAGCAAACTTCCAGTGCAGTGAACTTAACCCAGTAAATTATTCATTTAGAATGGATGTTTCTTTCTCAAGTCCCTCTGCACATTGACAAAACTGGTGCCCTGGCATATCATTCCAGGTGAGAGAATCAGTGGTCTGATAAGGGTACCTGCTGGCAAAATAGAGGTCAGTACAAAAATATGTATAAAGCTGCAGAAAGGGCTTTTAGCTGCCAGTGCTCCTGGTCTTACCTGCATATGCCAAGAGAGCAGATATAACAAACAGAAGGATGCCCAGAGCCGTGCTGGGGATCAGAGGGGCTGGGCTGGTGAAGCTGTAGGAGTGCACAGCTAGCAAGAGGGATCCTGCATGGAACACCGGGAGAAAGAAACATCATAAAAGCTTTCCAGGAAAATGGGAAACAGGGGGAGATTGAAGAAGGAACAAAAAATTGCAAAGGAAGAAGGAATCAAGAAAGCGGAATGGAAACAGAGAGCAATCAGGGAAAAGAGAGATCCAGGGAAGCAAGACAGAAGGAGAAAAGAAAGAGGAAAATGAATTTCAGTAAAGAATTATGTTGGAAACTACACTTGTATTGGAAAGTTTAGGTTTAACTCCCAACCAGGATCAGCCAAATGGAAAAGTTCAGCTCACTGTTGAAAGACAAGACAAACATGTTATTGACTGCTTTATGCAGATTTAAGGGTTTTATCCAAGCAAGGAAGATTCAGAGAACCTACAGCTGGAAAGAACTCTTTCATAACAGAATCTAGTTAGTCCCCATTTAAAATGTGTAACCTCATTGTACAAGAAAGTCAATTCCACCACCAGCCTCCTTGCCAGGTTAACTTGGTTCCTACCTGAAGCAATGCCCAGGAGCCCTATGGAGTAATGAAGTGACTGGAGCCGTCCCTCTACCATGGCTAAGTTTGCTGAAGTCTTAAAGGCAGGCTTAAATGCTGTCTCTCTCCCTTTTCCTAGCTTTTTATAGTCAAACCTACTCAACTGGCTGCTGTTCCTCCCAGCACTCCACCCCTTTCCCTAACAGCAACAGCTTCAGTTATATTTCCCTTGTGAGTAGTGGAGAAGGAAATGCAAGAGGGCTGATAAGCATAATAAACTCAGCCTGTGCTGCTCCTGTCTTTCCCTGAAGGCCTGTTAATTTTACTGTTGATTAACTCTTGCTAAAAGGACACCTTACAAATGATAGGCAGAGGTTATTTTCATGCTCTCCTGTTGCCAATGGGACAGTTTGGGTATTGAATAAAATAGATCTAAAAAAATCCGTCTGCTGGTGCTAACAAGCACATCCTCACTCTCTGCGAGGCCCTGGGTTCCATCATGTCTCCTGGTTCCCCTTAATTCCTAACACATATAGAAATGCCAACGCTGGCTGGTGTGTGCACTGCTGTTAGCTGGATGGAAGCAGGCCTGCTCAAGGGTATGTGATTATGCCACCCCCTGCAGGTTGCCTTACAAAGAGGACATGATTCCATTCAGCCTGGATGTCCTGTGTCTTTTTCTCCCGCATTAAGAATGTCTTTGTTGCTATTTCAGTGCCTTTACTACTGAAATAGCAGGGGCTGGAGCCCTGGCCTATGATGGGGTTTAACCCTTGCAACTCTGAGCCATGTTAAGTGAACTCCAATCTTACCTGCATTCCTGTGTTGACATGGGGTTAGCAGAGAACTAAGTCTTAGCAAAAATGAAGCTAGTCCAAGAGAGAACCTGGTAGAGAACTGGAGACAATGGTTGCTCCCCTTCCAAATGTTCCTCAAAGCAAGTGACACTTGCAGAAAAACAAGAGACGGTGAAATCCTCTACAGATACTCGTAGGATGGCCAGATGTGTGAGACAGCTACCCTACATTCCAGTGGGAGTGTGAAGGGGGCAATGAACTGCTCGGCAAAGGCATTTTAAAATGCCAAGAATAGCTGCAATCTGCATTAGAACGTCACATTTTCTTTACATGAAAGTAACTGCTAGGTTAGACTGTTGCCCATTATGTGACGGACCTGTCTTATGAAAGTTAGTCTGAGAGATTAACAGGTAGGATAGTCTCAGAGACACATCACTTGATGAATACAGCCTACAAGAGAAGGGAGGGGGCCATAGCAGAACAACAGCCACAAAACGCAAAGACATTCAGCCAGACCAGAACCAAACAACAATTCGAGGGCTCACAGTGTATCTATTGGATCAAACCAGATATGGCATTAAGTGGTGATGTTAGTTACACATCAAGTGGAAGTTGGTCAGTAAGGAGGGGCCTTAATAGAGCTTTGTGAGAAAAATTCTACAGCATTGGCCAGCATTTTAACACTCTCTCCCACCTACTTGTAGCTACATAATTACTAATATAGGGCCCAATCCTGTGAGGAACTGAGCTCCTGCTGAATCTCCATTGATTTTAATTAGATTACAGGCACTCAGCACTCCTCAGGTCCTGATGAAGGCTGAGTATGATCAAATGTTAGTATTTAAGGGCTCAGAGTTCTGTGCTGTCCCAGAATCGCCCCTATAGAGCAGCAATTCCCCATTACTGCTCCCTAGTTGGTTTTCATTAAACGCCTGAGGCAATGATTACATTTAATTATACTCACCCCTCTTTGTCAGCATAACGTCCTTTCAAGTCAGTGGGATACCTTTGGGCTTGTTTACACTTGAAAGTCAATTCCGATTAACAAAGAGTGTGAATTTAAAGTGCTATAGCTAATCCTGATAACTCTATATGTAGACACACCTATCCAAAGAGAATTAAGATAATCTGGAGTAAGGCACTCTTATTCCAGAATAAGATTGCTACCCATAACCAAGAAGAGTTATTCTGGAATACATGAATAGCTATTCTGAGTCATTCCACTGTAGCCAAGCCCATTTTTAATTGACTTTAACAGGGGTTGGCTCAGGCCCTAATATAGGATAAACAGTTGTGCAGTGGGGTCAGCACCGTGTAGCATGGCGAGGTATTGTAAAATGGGAGACAGCTTGGCCAGTTTGTAACATACGCAAATGGATTACGTTTGCAGTGTGCACTAGATTTGTTTGGATCTGCTGCCTTTCCCAAGCTGGATCTACTCAGTAATATGACTCCATCTATCTGAAAGAGGAAGAACTAATCATTTTTTTCAACTACAGCATGAGTTGGCAGTTTTGTAGCTAAACCAGGAAGGAGTGAATTTTCATACTGTTTGCATCCATAGATACCAGTGGGGTTTTCCCACACCCATCATGCAGATCACCTGCGTTGGGACTAGTAAAAGCAGTGTAGGGACCAAATGTCCATTGGGATTAAATGGACCTTAATTGGACTTCTCCCTCTGTAAGGGCTTGTCTTCACTAATGCGGGGAGAGATCCATCTTATGGCGATCGATTTATCGCGTCTCATCAAGACGTGATAAATCGATCGCCAGCAGCACCCCCATCGACTCCAAAACTCCAGCTTGCCAAAAGGCGCAAGCTAGAGTCGACGGGGGAGCGCGCCGCCAACCGCCGCCGCCATGAGGAGAGCAGGTAAGTCGGCTGTAGATATGCCGATTTCAGCTACGTTATTAACATAGCTGAAATTGCATATCTATAGTCGATCCCCTGCCCTAGTGAGGACCAGCCCTAATGCTTGCGCTGCTTATTCTGGTTTATAAATGGAATAGCCATGAACTCATAGTGCCTGGTGTCATTGCTTTTTAAAGTACACCAGTAATAACTGCAGACATAGATGCTGTGGTGATGGGCACCCTATACATCCTTGTAATAAATAATTAGCACCCCAAACTGTATTTTTGTTAAAGAAAGGCTATATCTCAATAGAGGCCCAAACAAGAGGGATTTCATAAATAATCTTAGGAGACTATCTAACATCATTTAGGGATGCTGCACGAGACTCACCTGCCTTTGAGGAATGGAAGTACCTCCAGAGGCTGAGAGCATCCCTATAAATTGAAAGAATTGTGGGTGTTTCAAAAGGATGACTGTTCAGACTGATGGATTTTCCCAGGCCCTGGCCTCTGTACCACCCCTTTTACTGCAGCCAGTGGAGTTATATTAGTGTAAAGCTAGTGTGACAGTGCAGAGAACTGAGCCCCTTGTTTCTAAAGTCATGGCCCAAGGTCCAGAGAATTAACGTGTCTGTCTGTAGAAAGCCTGCTGTTTGAAGACCAAGCTTAGAGACGGAGGCCATTTAACAACGGAAAGGGAACACTGCCTGTGCAGCAAAAAATTTTAAGAAGTACTTCCTGGTGTAACTGCACTGACTGGAAGGGATTTAAACTAGGGGTGCACTTGGCCCAATGCATGGCTCTGTTACATGCCATTGTACATATAAAAGTCTCTGTGCATTAGTCTGCAACACAACTAAAAATCGATTGAGAAAGGAAAGATGAGCAGGGGTAATGAACAAACAGCTCTGGCTAGCTGGGAATTCCCCCTGTGGCAATGCACAAGGAGAGCTAACAAGGAGCTGCTGATTACACAACGTTCATGTATGCATCAAAGCCTGCTTTGAAGAAACAGAAAACTTCCTAACAGTAAACAGCTCTGTCCAGCCCCGCCTTGTCCTGGAGCAGGATCTCCTGCTATAAAAGGCTTGGGGAAATGAACAGAGACACACAGCAACTCCAGCTGCCTAGAGAATCCAACTACTCTGATCTGAACATGAGCAAGAAGGTAGCCATTGTCCTGTCCGGCTGCGGGGTGTATGACGGCAGTGAAATCCATGAGTCTTCTGCCGTGCTGGTGCATCTCAGCAGAGAGGGGGCACAGGTAAGAAGCACCCTGGATCTGGGGCCCGGTCTATCTTGGCTATCTATCCTTTTGCCCTGGACTGCTCTTTACCATCTCCTCCACTGTAGGAATCATTTCGGGGCTCATTGGAGTAGTAAATGAGTCTCCTTGGGTGTTAGTTCCTGTTGCTGCTGAGACAATCAAATTGCCATAGTGATCAGATGGTGGATACAGTACAAAAACTCTAGATTCGTGTACTGCACCCTATCATCGGTGAACTTGATCACTAGGGGAATGTGATTAAAAAACTCTAGGCAGTCTCTTATGTCGCTATCTTTCTTCTTCTATCTAGAGCTCACCACTCTAGCACCCAGAAAACTTTCAGTAGAAAATGGACTGGCTGGACTTACTTGTATACATGAAAAATCTAAATCTCCTTAAGCAATTTCCCTAATATGTCCTCCTCTGTTACACTGCAATTCTAGTGCTCTTTTTGGCCTAGGCATATGCTCAATTCTACAGTTCTCTGTTTCTTTTAAGTGGCCAGTTGCCACACCTGCTTTTTAAATTCCTTTGAGGCAGAAAATAAAATCAGAAGCCACTGAAAGGGTTCTTGGCAGTTAATCTTAAACAGAAAATCATAGCAGCCAGCAAGAAGTGGATAATACAGATTTAGTAACTGTAGCCAAATTGTCTGAGTGCAAGAACACTGAATGAGATCACCCTCTGCTCCCAGCAGAGGACAAATCTGGGCCCAATTCTCAGTTTCTGTAAATGACTGTTGCTTCTTTAAAGTCAATGGAACAATGCTGTTTTACATCAGCTAAAGGATCTAATAAGGGTTTCAAGGTTCACATTCTCAATTCCCATTTCCAAAAAAAGGTGTCCATTTCCCTCTTTCTTAAATTGTATTTTCTCCTCTTGTTTTTTTCCTCCTGTATTTTTCACTTTCCCTCTTACACAAAACTGCAAGACTATTCAGAGTGCTGCAGGTCTCTTCTTCATCCCTTAACCTAAGGAGCCCTCTGATGGAGGAAACTGGCATAACTTTTCCTCCATAAAGTTTAGGACTATTTTTTCCTTTACTGGTACAGAGCTAGTGTACCGTAATGAAGGAGATACAGGGGAACTGAAGCTCCAGCTCTCTTTTGATCCTCTTAGAAAAAAGAAAACCTTTCTAACTGAAAGAAAATCCAGAAACTAACAAATTGTAACAGTCTTGCTGGAAGAAGGTTCCAGCCTCTGTTATTCTTGGGTTTTGGGGAAAAGGCCATTGTTGCCCAGTCTTTTTCCCTCCCACCCTAAACAATGTGGCCACATTCTGCTCGGTTATCCTCATGAAAATCTGGAGTAACTCCTTTAAGTTGTGTGAAACTATTCCAGATATGTAGAAGTATAGCTCCACTGAAGTCAATGGGTCTGATTTTCCCATGGTATTACATCAGTTTTGGACCAGGGTAACTTCAGCAGTTATCCTGGATTTGCATTGGTGTAACTGAGAGTAGAATTTGGTCACTATTTTAGTTATGTCGTGTGGGAATTTTTATGGGAGGAGTGAAACAATGAGCCCAATTAGCCTGGGCCAAGAATTCCAGACTCCAATCTTACCTAGGACCAGAGGCGGCTCTAAGGTTTTTGCCGCCCCAAGCGTGGAAGTTCCACGACACGCCTGTGGGTGGTGCGGTGTACCGCTGATTCGGCGGCGTTTCTGCGGGAGGGCCACAGGTATGCCACTGAAGACAACCTGACTGCTTCCCTGATGGGAAACATCAGGCCGCCCCCCCGTGGCTTGCTGCCCCAGGCACGTGCTTGGAACGCTGGTGCCTGGAGCTGGCCCTGCCTAAGACAGCCTCGGGCGATACTTGTTTGCAGTGTTGTTGTAACCTGTAGCCATGTGTGTCCTAGGATAGTAGAGGGACAAGGTAGGTGAGGGACAAGGTGGGCGAGGTAGTCTCTTTTATTGGACCAACTTCTGAAGAAGAGCTCTGTGTAAGCTTGTTTCTTTCACCAGCAGAGTTGGTCCAATAAAAGAAATTACCTCATCCACCTTGTCTCTTGGGTGATGCTTATTTCAAAGGAATGAACAGGCTGGGGGCAGTCCTACTTCTTTGTCTGACACTAGTTCAGATTAAACACTGAGAGAACAACAGACTTTTTGGTTCACCGGCAATTGCAAAAAGCCCCTCAAAAATATTGTTTTGGGTAAGAAGAAATTTTTTTAGGGCTGTCAAACAACTTTTAAAAGATCACAATTAATCACACGATTAAATAAATTAGTTGTGATTAATCGCACTGTTAAATAATAACAATACCATTTATTTAAATATTTTTGGATGTTTTCTACATTTTCAAATATATTGATTTCACTTATAACACAGAATACAAAGTGTCCAGTGCTCACTTTATTTATTTTGATTACAAATATTTGCCCTGTAAAAACAAAAGAAATAGTATTTTTCAATTCACCTAATACAAGTACTGTAGTGCAATCTCTTTATCATAAAAGTTGAAGTTACAAATGTAGAATTATGTACAAAAAATAAACTGCATTCAGAAACAAAACAATGTAAAACTTGAGAGCCTACAAGTCCATTCAGTCTTACTTCAGCCAGTTGCTCTGACAAACAAGTTTGTTTACATTTGCAGGAGATAATGCTGTCAGCTTCTTGTTTACAATGTCACCTGAAAGTGAAAGCAGGTGTTCTCATGGCACTGTTGTCGCTGACATCACAAGGTATTTACATATGTGCCAGATGTGCTAAAGATTCATATGTCCCTTCGTGCTTCAACCACCATTCCAGAGAACAAGGTCTATGCTGATGATGGGTTCTGCTCGATAATGACCCAAAGCAGAATGGACTGATGCATGTTCATTTTCATCGTCTGAGTCAGATGCCACCAACAGAAGATTGATTTATTTTTTTTGGTGGTTCGGGTTCTGCATCTGAGTGTTGTTCTTCTAAGACTTCTGAAAGCACGCTACACACCCCATCCCTCTCATATTTTGGATGGCACTTCAGATTCTTAAACCTTGGATCGAGTGCTGTAGCTATTTTTAGAAATCTCACATTGGTACCTTCTTTGCATTTTGTCAAATTGGCTGTGAAAGTGTTCTTAAAATGAACATGTGCTGGGTTATCATCTGAGACTGCTATAACATGAAATATATGGCAGAATGCGGGTAAAACAGAACAGGAGACATACACTTCTCCCCCAAGGAGTTCAGTCACAAATTTAATTAATGCATTTTTTTTTTATCATCAGCATGGGCACATGTCCTCTGGAATGGTGGCTGAAGCATGAAGGGACATATAAATCTTTAGCATATCGGGCACGTAAATACCTTGCAATGTTGGCTACAAATGCGCCATGCGAGTACCTGTTCTGAGTTTCAGGTGACATTGTAAATAAGAAGCAGGCAGCATTATCTCCCGTAAATGAAAACAAACTTGTTTGTCTTAGCAATTGGCTGAATAAGAAGTAGGACTGAATGGACTTGTAGGCTCTGAAGTTTTACTTTGTTTTGTTTCTGAGTGCAGTTATGTAACAAAAAAAATCTACATTTGTAAGTTACATTTTCATGATAAAGAGATTGCACTATGCTACTTGTATGAGATTAATTGAAAAATACTCTTTCTTTTGTTTATCATTTTTATGGGGAAAATATTTGTAATTAAAAATAATAATATAAAGTGAGCACTGTACACTTTGTATTCTGTGTTGTAATAGAAATCAATAGCTGAAAATGTAGAAAAACATCTAAAAATATTTAATAAATTTCAATTGGTATTCTATTTAACAGTGTGATAATTTTTTTGAGTTAATTATGTGAATAATCAACAGCCCTAATTTTTTTTAAGATAGTTGGCAAATCAAAAAGCTGAAATTTTCACTTCAGGTCAAATGAGATGATTTGTTTTGACAAAACTGAAATGTGTTTCAGCTTCAAATATTTTAAAGCATTTTTGAATTATTTAAAAAATGAAATCAAAGGAAAATTTTGAAATTAAAAAACATTTCAAATCAGAAACGTGAAATGTTATATTTTGAAAACATTGAAACAATTTGACAGTCAAAATGAAGTCACACAATGTTTCACAGTCACCAAATCTGCATTTTCACTGAATAAAATTCCACACAATACCCAGGAAGAAATCTCTCTCTCTTCTTCTTGTGACAATACACTATCACATCAATAACCTGATCACAGGTTGGCATATGAGCTCAGAAGGTTGCTCAGATCTATTGCCATATTGCTCGTGTGGTTCGTTGTCACATTCCCTCTAACTCAGCAACCAAACCACCCTCATTTGCTACACAAAGTCTGATGCTGCTTAGGAACCATGCCCTGCTGTTAAGCCTAAGATAAAGACCTTGCCATCTCTTCTGCCCCAGGGGGAGTTCTATGCTCCAGATGTAGAGCAGATGCATGTGGTGGACCATGTTAAAGGGCAGCCAACTCAGGAGAAACGCAACGTGCTGGTTGAGAGTGCCAGAATCGCCAGAGGCAACATCAAGGACTTAGCCACGCTGAATGTCAAGGAACTGGATGCCCTGATCATACCAGGTAGGGCTGTTTGTGTACTCCCAGCATGGGTAGGCAGACAAGCACTAGTTCCGCTCATGCTAGCAGATTAAAAACAGCAGTGTGGCCATGGCAGCACAGGCTAGCTGCCTGGGTCTGTACCCAGAAGGTTGGGCAGGATTCTACTCGAGTGGCTAGCATGAGCCACCAAGACCACCCCACTATTTTTAGCAGGCTAGCTCAAGCAGAACTAGAGTGCATCTGCCTACCTGTGCTGAGATACACCCTCTCAGCTGATGTGCAGACATCCCCTTGGAGATCCTATGGAAGGGAGCAGCTCTCCATCAGCATAACCTGGAGAGGCCCCACCCTAAGTCACCAGGAAGAGAAGTTTTTTTCTGTTGGTGATGGTTTTTTGAGGTTGGGAGAGAAAGGATTTGTTGCCCTAAAGAAAAGCAGCAGCACACTTGGAGAGCTGCACTAGAAACTGCTTGGCATAGACATGATTTGATGGGACTTCTTTTTTAACTGGATGTAAAAGTGAAGGTGCTTATTTGGGAGAAGAGGAGGAAATAATTATACCCAGCTCTCATCTAGATCTTTTCACTGGTAGATCAAGCGTTTTGCAGAGAGAATCCGTATATTTAACCCCATTTTACAGATGGGGAAATGGAGGCACAGAGAGGTGAAGGGACTCACTCTAGGACACCTAAACAGACCAATGGAAGAGCCAGAACTACGGCCCAGCCCTCCTGAGTCTCACTTCAGTGCTCTAGTCAGTGGGCTACACTACTTCTTGTCCACCACAGTACCTGCCATGCTTCTCTTTCCTTGACTATAGTAGACAACATAACCAAGATGTACCTGGTACAGCCATTAACACAGACAGGAGAATCATGATGGGGGAGTGAAAGAGCAAATGATGAAAAGCCCAATCACTCCTGAACCTGTTGTAACTAATGGAAGTGTGGCTGTTGAATTCAGTGAGCACAGAATCAGACCCTAGATGAGGATTTAATTAGGAGAACTATTTTGGCAACATGTTACACCATAACTTTAGAAAAATAAGAGAATGGATGAGGAGTGGGTTTGTGAATAAAGCACTAATACATCTCCAGATGAACTGTGTTTAGAGACCACGAGGATTCTTTGCAGTTTCTATTGGATGGTAATTGGCAGGTAAGGCTCACAGCCTTGTTTGTACTAGTTTGCCAACTTAACTATACCAGTAGAGCTATTCCAGCAAATCCATGTAGCAGAGATGCAGTTTATACTAGCAAAAGAGTTCTAGAGCCAGTACAGCTTATACCAGTTGCCTGAATTAAATAAGCGATACTGAATAAGGTATTCGTCAGCTGGTATAACTGCCTGTACTCTTTTTGTGCTGGCATTATTATATCTGTCAGGAGTGTATTCCCCCTCCCCCGTCCCCAATACTCCTAACTGACTTAGCTATGCCAACAAAGCTGTACCCGGCCTAAGAGGGAGCTGCAGGTATTCAGAGGATGTGGTGGCTTGCTGAGGTTTTATTGAAATATGTTTGGACCGTGGCTAAATGTCACACTGCACCAAGTCCACTTAAGCATTTTAGTCAAATAGCTGAGTTGGCAAAATAAATAAATAAATAAAAAATCCTGCATTCAATTGTATTCTGCATTCAAAAACAAAAAAATCCTGCATTCAAACAATCACCTATTTTTAACCTGCTTCCCTGTTCTGAGGTGGTTTTGGAGTGGCTAAGAACCTAAGTACTTGGGCAACACAGGGGAAGAACTGCGCGGTCTCTAAAGTTGTGGAGGACGCTTTGAAGGCATTCCATGCTGCCAAGAAACCCATTGGCATGTGCTGCATCTCTCCAGTCCTGGCAGCCAAAATCTTCCCAGGATGCGAGCTGACGGTTGGACAGGACAAAGAATGTGAGAAGTAAGTGTCGCGACATAGAGCCCTGGTGCAAAATCTGATCCTGACCACCTCTCACAACCCAAGGGTAGGAAAGACTCCAGCGTATTGATCCACAATGCTCATTATGTCATTTATGGCACATACTGCCATAATACCTCTCCCCCTCTGCTAACCAGGCCGAGAACATCACAGTAGAAGGACCTCCAAGCTGGGGCTGAATTATCCCAGTGGCAGAAAATGTAGTGTGCTCGCATCTGCTGTCTGAGGGAGAGTTAACTTGTTTGAGAAGAGTTGGTCAATAACCCAATACAGGATGAGAGAGGAGGGCTACCTTTAGCTTTAGAGATGGACGCTAGGGTCTTAATGTTTAAATTTACTGAGACTTTTTGGTTACTTTAGTGAGGGAGACATATAGAGTTTGCTTAATTCCTTGACTTCTGAGGAATTCCTCTGCCACAGTATACACTGTCTTCCACACAGTGGTATCTTACCAGAGGGGTATTCATTTAGCAATGTCAAACTCCTAGCTACTGCTGTGGGGCACTTTCCATCTAAGGCCTTGGCAGAGTCTCTGTGTCAGGATTACCTATACACACCTGGTTTATTCTCACATCTTCCTTTAGGTGGCCCTATGCAAAGACTGCAGAGGCCATGAAGGAACTTGGTTGCAAATACGTGAACAAGCACGTAGATGAGATTCACGTGGATGTGAAGAACAAGCTGGTGACCACCAGTGCCTTCATGTGCAACGCCCCGGTTCATGAGGTCTATGATGGTATTGGAAAGATGATCAAAGAAGTGCTGAAACTTGCCTGAATGCCTGATTACAGAACGTGCTGGAAAATGATGGGAATCCAAATCTTCTAAAATAAACATCGGATACATAGTGAAGGAGAGCAGCCATTGAGAGTGGGCGACAGCCCTTCGTCTCCCTACAGCCTTGTGCCACAAAGATCACACTGGGACCTTTCCCACTGGGCTGCTGCTAACTACCAAGGAGGGAGAACGCTAGACCAGGGGTTCTCACAATGAAAATGTTGGTGGCTTCAGAGTGTGGCCAGCAACTTACTGGTGGCCACACAGACACTTTTTTCCTAAAGTACTTAATTACCTTTAAGAAAAATAATTAAATATGCACAGATATACATTACAATGATTTGGACGTCTGTTTGTAGGGTTTTTTGGCCTACTCAACAACAAAAATAATGTTGCCTCCTCCTTTTGCCCACTGCCCCCCATCCAGGGCTCAGTGGGTCCTGGGGCTTGCTGGTAAAAGTGATATTTGTATATTTGTTAATATCACAGCACACTTAGTAGCTACCTGGGAGGCTATGAACAGCAGTAAGTGATATTCACAAACATACAAGTATCACTTTTCACAGATAGCTAGTAAGTCTGCTGTGAAAAGTGATACTTGCATGTTTGTTAATGTCACTTTTCTCAGCAATCCCCCAGACTCATTAAGCCTGGATGAGGAGGCAGAAGGGGCCAGAGGCGATGGTGAGATGGATGCAGGGCTGAGGGAGACAGTGGGGGCTAGGACAATGCGGGGGGATGGATGCAAGGTGAAGGGAGGTAGCGGGGACCCAGGGCAATGGGGGTGGGTGATGAGCCCTACCGTTGCATGGCCAAAGCCAGGACCGGGGCTTAGTGCCCATGGCCAGAACCCGGAGCTAGGGACAGGAACTGCATGACCATAGCCAGGGATCGGAGTCGGCTGCCATGCAACCGGAGCTGTGGGTCAGTGCCCATAGTTAGTGCCTCCTTCCACACAGCCAGAGCCCAGATTTGGGTGCCAGAGCCCAGGAGTGCGTGGCTGGAGCCAGGAATCAGTGCCCACCACGGCTGGCGCCAGAACTCGCTACTGTGCCACCAGAGTCAGGGGTTAGCATCCGCATGGCCGGAGCCCTGGAACAGAGCTGTGAATTAACACCTGCTACCAAGCAGGTGGGGCATGGGATCAGCACCAGCAGCTAAGGCCACGTGGCTGGAGCCCGGGGCTTGCACCTTCCACTGCATGGCTGGAAATAGGGGCCTGAGGCCAACTGAAGCTCCTGGCCAGAGTTGGGGGTCAGCACCTGCTGCCCAGTGGCCAGAGCCAAGGGTTGGTGTCCAAAGCCCCATGGTTGGAACCCACTGCTGTGGGGCTGAGGGTCAGCACCCGGAGCCCAGGACTGGAGCTGGGGGCCAGAGCCTGCTGCCATGCAGCTGGAATGCGGGGCCGGAGACTGAAGCCTCGCAGCTGAGGCCAGGGCCATCTGTCCAGAGCTGGGGGGGTCAGTACCCACTGCTGCACAGCCAGGTTCCTGAAGTCCCACTGCTGGAGCCTGCCACCCAAACTCTGCCCCCACAATGTGGGTCAAGAACTCACCTGGCTCCTGCAATGTTGCACCCCATCTCTCTCCAGAGGCAGTGCAGAATGGCACGTCCAGGAGCAACAAGGAGGGAGGGGCCAATGCTTTCCACCACCCCCCATCACTGCCCAAGAGGCTGCTGCAGCTGCACAAAAAATCCCTGGTGGCCACATTTGAGAACCATTGCTCTAGACAAACCTGGGCATCTTTATTGCTAAGATATTGCCCCCTTTACCCACAGATACCCCTGTCGTATGCTGACAATGAAATGGAAGCATTGGCAATAATAATAGTACATAAGTGCATCACAATCTTGTGCTTATGTCAGGTTTCTAGTGGCCTGACATGCAGCGATTGTCATTAGGTTGCTGAATGGCAGAGGAGTTTGCTGGGTTGTTCCAGACTCCGAGGGATTGACCTGAAATTTCCATCAGTTTATCTAAAGTTTATCTAGAATTTTGATACTTTTTTCCCCTTCTGAGATATGATGCATCTTTGACAACATATAAAAGGGGTGTCAGACACAAACATAAAACTTCAGTCCCCCCTACCTCCCACCACCTCGGAAATGGGAAGGAATACAAGCTTTGAAAGTTTTAGAAATGAGAACGTAGAGAATAAAACCTCTAAGAAGGAAGCTATTTCCTATCGAAATTTCGTTTTTGACTTTTTCTGTGGAACTTGGAAGCCAACCCAAGAAAATGTGTGTACAAAGCTTCATCTTCAGAGTCCATCATTCTCCTCCTCATCCAGGCAAAGTTGGACTTGCCTATTCTAAATCCATTTCAGTCATCTACGGTTGGGAAAAAGTATTTAATTTTTAGAGGACTTCGATTCCCTTGAAAGACACTGTGGGACTTGTATTCCCCATGAGACCCCAACAACACTGATAACTAGACATGAACTGGTATTCTTTGTTCAGATCAAAAACGTATTATTTCTACTGAATAAAATTACAAACATCTTAGATAAGCTGGCCTGTGTATGACTGAACACCAGAATTCATTTTGTATTTCACATTATATTAGTGAATACTGTGCATGTCATTGCTTTGCCTTTGCTCCAGCAGAATGGGGATGGAGGGAATTACCAGTTACATGCCCTGGGAAAACAACCTAGGGAATAAGCTTAATGGGTGACTTGATTACAGTCTATAGCAATGGGTCTGCTACAGGAGACAAAACTAGTACATATACACATGATTCTGGGTACAAAATATAACGGAAGGACAGAACAGGTTGTGCTGATGGGGGAGTGGCACTATATGTGAAAGAAAGTGTAGACTCAAATGAAGTCAAAAACTAAATTGTACTATAGAATCTCTATGGATAGTAATTTCATGCTTGAAACCTAATATAGCAGTTGGGCTATATTACAGACCACCTGATCAGGATGGTGTTAATGACACTGAAATGCTCTGGGAGATTAGAGAGACTAGTAAAATAAAATACTCAATAATAATAATGGGGGATTTCAACTATCCCCATATTGACTGGGTGCATATCACCTCAGGAAGGGATACGGAGATAAAGTTTCTTGACACCTTAAATAACTGCTTCTTGGAGCAACTAGCCTTGGAACCCACAAGAGGAGAGGCAATTCTTGATTTAGTCCTAAGTGGAGCAAGGATCAAGTTAAAGAGGTGAATATAGCTGGACCGCTTGGTAATAGTGACCATAATATAATGAATTTAACATCACTGTGGCAGGAAAAACTCCACAGCAGCCCAACACTGTGGCATTTAATTTCAGAAAGGAGAAATACACAAAAATGAGGTTAGTGAAACAGAAATTAAAAGGTACAGTACCAAAAGCAAAGCTGAAACTTTTTAAACACACCGTAATAGAAGCTCAACTTCAATGTATACCCCAATTTAAAAAACATAGTAAGAGAACCAAAAAAGAGCCACTGTGGTTAAGCAAGAAAGTAAAAAGCAATGAGAGGCAAAAAGGCATCCTTTAAAAAGTGGAAGATAAATCCTAATGAAAATAGAAAAGAGCATAAACTCTGGCAAATGAAGTGTAAAAATATAATTAGAAAGACCAAAAAAGAACAGCTAGCCAAAGACTCCAAAAGTAATAGCAAAAAAAAAAAAAATTAAATACATCAGAAGCAGAAAGCCT
This sequence comes from Dermatemys mawii, assembly GCA_007922305.1. Lineage (NCBI taxonomy): Eukaryota > Metazoa > Chordata > Testudines > Dermatemydidae > Dermatemys > Dermatemys mawii. Next base: position 1,913,106 of record ML677377.1, on the reverse strand, counting down.
GCTAAACAACCAGTGGGGCCACTGGACGATTGAGATGCTAAAGGAGCACTCAAAGATGATAAGGCCATTGCGGAGAAACTAAATGAATTCTTTGCATCAGCCTTCACTGAAGAGGATATGAGGGAGATTCCCAAACCTGAGCCATTCTTTCTGGGTGACAGATCTGAGGAACTGTCCCAAATTGAGGTGTCATTAGTGAAGGTTTTGGAACAAACTGATAGACTAAACAGTAAAAAGTCTCCAGGACCTGATGGTATTTGTTCTGAAGGAAATCAAATGTGAAATTGCAGGACTACTAACTGTCATCTGTAACCTATCATTTAAATCAGCTTCTGTATCAAATGACTGGAGGATAGCTAACGTGACACCAGTTTTTAGAAACGGCTCCAGAAGTGACCGTGGCAAGTACAGGCCAGTAAGCCTCACTTCAGTACCAGGCAAATTGGTTGTAACTATCGTAAAGAACAAAATTCTCAGACACATAGATTAACATAATTTGTTGGGAAATAGTCAACATGGTTTTTGTAAACGGAAATCGTGCCTCACCAATCTACTAGAACTGGGGGGGCGGGGGGTCCAACAAGCATGCGGACAAAGGAGATTCAGTGGATATAGTGTATTTAGATTTTCAGAAAGCCTTTGACAAGTTTCCTCACCAAAGGCTCTTAAGCAAAATAAGCAGTCATGGGACAAGTGGGAAGGATCTCTCATGGGTTGGCAACTGGTTAAAAGATAGGAAACAAAGGGTAGGAATAAATGGTCAGTTTTCAGAATGGAGAGAGGTAAATAGTGGTGTCCCCCAAGGATCTGTACTGGGCCCAGTCCTATTTAACATATTCATAAACGATCTGGAAAAAGGGGTAAATAATGAGGTGGCAAAATTTGCAGATGATACAAAACTACTCAAGATAAGTTAAGTCCCAGGCAGACTGTGCAGAGCTACAAAAAGATCTCACAAAACTGGGTAACTGGGCAACAAAATGGCAGATGAAATGTAATGTTGACAAATGCAAAGTAATGCACATTGGAAAACGTAATTCTAACTATACATATACAATGATGGGGGTCTAAGTTAGCTGTTACCACTCAAGAAAAAGATCTTGGAATCATTGTGGATAGTTCTCTGAAATCATCTACTCAATGTGCAGCGGCAGTCAAAAAAGCAGGCAGAATGTTGGGAATCATCAAGAAAGGGATAGATAATAAGACAGAAAATATCATATTGACTCTATATAAATCCCTGGTATGGCCACACTTTGAATACTGCATGCAGATGTGGTTGCTTCATCTCAAAAAAGATACATTGGAATTGGAAAAGGTTCAGAAAAGAACAAGAGAAATGATTAGGGGTATAGAATGGCTTCTATATGAGGAGAGAGAAGACTGGGACTTTTCAGCTCGGAAAAGAGGCACCTAAGGCGGGATATGATAGAGGTCTATAAAATCATGAGTGGTACAGAGAAAGTAAATAAGGAAGTATTATTTATTCCTTCTTATAAAACAGGAACAAAGGACCACCAAATGACATTAATAGGGAGCAGGTTTAAAACGCAAGAAAGTATTTTTTTGTGCAATGCGCTGTCAATCTCTGGAACTCCTTGCCAGGGGATGCTGTGAAGGTGAATACTATAACGGGGTTCAAAAGGGAGATAGATTCATGAAAGATAGTTCCATCAATGCCTATTAGCCAGGATGAGCAGGAATGGTGTCCGTAGCCTCTGTTTGCCAGAAGCTGGGATTGGGTGACAGGGCATGGATCACTTGATGATGACCTGTCTGTTCATTCCCTTTGGGACACCTACCATTGACCACTGTCAGAGGACAGGATACTGGGCTTGATGGACCTTTGGTCTGACCCAGTATGGCCGTTCTTATATTCACAGAAACAAATTCAAATAATACAACCACACACTTGCCTCCCAGAATGTGGTCAAACATACCCCTGGAAATGCTAGCTAAGTGGGGGCGTATCTCATTTTCTTTAGCCAACTGGTAAATGGACAGCCACGGTTAGAGAGGTCCTGACTTAGCAGATCCAAAATGATCTCCCATAAATCTGGTCTTGAGAAGTGCTGCACATGATATAAAACCATGGATAAGATTCTGAAATTTTGGTTGCTTTCTGCAAACTAAATATTTTCCACTTTGTAGCAATGTGATGACTCACCAGCATGGTGCCTCTTGCTAGTGTCCAGGGATTAGCTCTTTCCAGTGTCTGAAATGCCCTCTGCAGGCCAGTGTCTCACCTACTGCAGGCCTGTGTCCCTTCTGGACCCTGGTGCCCCTTTACCTTGGGGTGCTGCCCCCTGGCAGTGCCCCTTTGTCTCTGGGTTCTGCCCCCTGCAGTAACCCACAGATCTGGGTCTCCCCTCCCAAGGAAACCCTCAATCCTCTATCCCCATCTTGCCTCAGGGGCTACTGCCAGTCACCATCTAGCCCCTACTCACTGGGTCAGACTGTAGTCTGTAATGGCCACTCATCGTTGGCAAGGGGGGTAGGACCTGCTGCCTCTGCCTAGCCCTGGGCTGCACCTTTGCAACCCCAGTACCTGTTTTAGGTCCCACCCAAGGCCTGCAGCCTGAGGGGTTGCCAGGCTGGAGCGCCTCTTGCCTTTCCCTAGCCCTGCTCTAGCCTAGGTACCCTGAGCTCCCAGGCAGCTGGGTCCTTCTCTCTCCACAACCAGAAAGAGACTGACTGAATGCCTGGTTCACAGCTCTTTTATAAGGGCCAGCTCTGGCCTGATTGGGGCATGGCCCACCTGTGGCTGCTTCCCCAGTCAGCCTACCTGATTGGCTCCTCCCCAGCCATAGCCCTCCCTAGGGCTGCTTTTGACCCCTTCAGGGCCAGAGTGGGGTGACTGCCCTTCTACACACTTATATACCAATCTGCATTCCAATGGATCCTGGAGTGCTTTGCAAATTAGATACACATGGCACCCTCTGAAATGTAACCGTCTCTGGGGAAGAGGACAAGACCCAGCCTGCAAACAAGACACAACATCACAGTGCAGGTGAAGGGAGATTTTGGCCAAGGATCACAGGGCCAAATGTCTGCTCTCATTTAAACTGCCAGGGGGTCTTTAATATCCATGCAGACTAGACAGGATCTCAATGCCATAACTTGGTGCAGCTCTCCTCCCTGGACACGAGTCTGTTGTGACAGGACCCAACTGTTGGATCCTACAAGCCAACTGGGTCTGATCAGAGTTTGGTCACTGTTCCTAGCTCTGAGTCTTTAAAGCACTTTCCCAGGTGTAGGCCTCATATCTGAATCCCTTCCATGGGATGCGGGGCTTGGCATCCCAGACACCTTAACCCTGAATCCAGCACCTCGGCCCTCTTGAGCCCACAGTTGTTTATACACATTAGATCTGAGTTCCACCATTTTGAGCTCGGCTAACTCTTTCAGGGACTACATAGCAGGCAAGCAAGGAGCACAGGTTTAGCAAAGGAATTCCTTATCTATAGGTGATTTTAACCTGGAAAGCACTAAAGAGTTACAGATTTTGGGGGGAAAATGAATGAGTCCTGAATGCACCCCCTCAGTCTGGTCTCACCCTGCCTGCGAGTCCTAGATTTGGCCAGAATCCATGGGCTAGACAGTCCTTCCTGCCTTTCCTCTCCTTAGCCTGGTCATCTGGCATGTGGTGATGGTCTGGCCTCTGGCTCAGAAAAGCATCCTTCTTTGCCCACCTTTTGCCCATGTGTTTCATCTAGAGGAATTCCAGGCTTCAGCACCACAAGAGACAGTCATTCAAAGTCAATGACGCTACTGAAAGAAAACCCACTGTTCCACTAGGAAAGAGTCATTCAATTTTGATGGCCCTTAATGGCTCTCTCATCGTTAGCCCTCCTTGAAGTGTCCTACAGCCCAGCATGAACAGGACAGTGCCTAGAAAAGACAGTCTTGTCAGGGCCAGACTGAGTTTCGGCACAAAGTGGGTGTCTTAATCCAATATGGAGGTTGCAGGTAAAAGGAAGCCCACACTGAAGGTTACAATCGGAAATGGTGTTCACAAAACAAAAGGGAGTTCACAGTTTGACACAGACATATGCCCAATACGTCACACTCCAATTTTAAGGCCTCATGCAAAAACCCTGTTATTAAATATCATGACGCTATGCATGAATCTCAAGGGAACTGTCAATGGCCAGAGTGAGCTTTATGGAGACTCTGTGCCTCTACAGTCCTTGCTCTCCAAGGCACTCCAGATCGTTCTCAGTGGGGTGCAGGAGTGCCACAATGCAGTGGGCTTGGGTACCAATGTTCATCCATATACAGTCAGAATTAACTTTTGAGGGTAATCCCTGTGAGACTGTGGAGGCAGAAATGGGCTGAAATTATAAAAGGGAACATTTAGGTGGAATATCATGCTATGGATGAAGAGTACAAAGCAGCGGAGAGAACTAATCCATGAAGAGAAAAAGTTAAACAAGTTTTATTGGGGCACAGAAAATTAGCAGCGCCAGTGGATACAACAAATGAAAACAGTGTTTCCCAGAACAGATTGCAAAATCAGGCCAGGGGATAAAATACTGATAACAAATCAGTGAGTACTTCAGGAAGGGTGATGACAGAGCTCACCATCTGCAGTGCATCTTCTATATCAATTCACTGCACTGGGACTCTCCAACTGCTAAAGTGAAACACCTTAAATTCCCACACTGGCCTAAATCAAAACCAACTTAAAAGTCTCAGATACATGCATCTCACTTCCTAGGTGAATGCTACAGACAAATAAGGACCCATTCTGTAATTGGCTCTGAATGGACCGACCCCTGCATGAAGCCTCTGAGGTCAGTGGGTCTTTGCATGGGCATAGGGTCCACCCGCATGGATCTAATTGCAGGATCAGGGTATGTACCAGGTATGTATGTATGTATCTGTATGTATCAGGAACAGATTTTAATCTGGGTTTCTGGGATCGGTCTCTGGGATTGGCTCCTTCTCAGAAAGTACATTTGGAAAAATATTTCCTGTTATTCATGAAAGTCCATTCCCCTGCCTTTTTGGAAGCAATTAAAAGGGGAATGAAGTTATCACATTGGAACATGAAAACAATCAATAAACAAGCCAATATTTGACCTACACCCAGAATGCTACTTGAGATCATTTAAAAATTCTGCAATGGAATCCAACATTAGGCTATAGACCGCTAAAAATCAGTAATTCAGTCCCACTGCAACCATGATTCTGAAAAAATCCCCCATTTTTTTACCCCAGGAGAACGGAGAGAGGCTGGGGAAAAAAAGATGTACCTACCAACTGTATTTAAAAATGTGAGTAAAAATAAAAGAGAACCATCTAGCTACATGCTGTTCATCCTTATAATCCGCAGGAACTCCTGTTCATTCACTTCCCCATCTCCATCCACATCTGCTTCATCAATCATTTCCTGCGGGACAACAAGGATTCAGAGACCAGATTAGTTGGGCTCAGAGAAGATGGAATTCACTCCTCCACAGAGTTTCAGCACAAGGCCTGTGCAACACTCAAAATAGGGCTTAAATGGGACCTAACCAGTGCATAGGTCTTGTGCTGGATCTCTGCAAAGAGGCAAACTGCACCCAGAAGAAGCACATTAAAGCAGATTAGGGGAGAGGAATGGAAAGCAAATGGGGTTTTATTCAAGCAGCTTTCACATCTAAAGTATTCAAAGCACTAACCCTATTTCAAGCTATGCATTGGGTAATATAGTGTTGGGGAAGAACTTCCTGCTGTTTAGCAACAGTGTAAATCCAGAGCATTGCAACTCCACTAGGCCACTGGTGAGGACACAGTGAAGAGTCAGTGTTAAAAGGTTTAAGATTAGCAGCCGTGTTAGTCTATATCTGTAAATCAGATGAGGAAGACTTTGTAGCATCTTAGAGACTAACCAGTTTAAAAAGCTGTAAGAAGTGGCTACAATAGTGTATGTGCTACTGAATCCTTCGACATGTTGAACTCTGTGCTCACCCAGAAAAGGGCTGTAAATGTCAGACTAAGAAGGAGAAAAAAGAAAAAAAAAGATTGCCAGCGGGATTTTTCCTTATCCTTTTTATTAAGCACAGCTTTCCTTTAATCGTTTTTATCAACAAGACACTCTATGGTCAGAAAATATATTACTGATTCTGCTAATGTCCAGGCATGTTGGTTTACATTCCTGGAGTTTGATCAATTGTAAAATTCCAACTGCTCTGTCTTTACAATGCATTACTGAGCTGTGGTGATTTTTATCATAAAGTTGAGAAGGACAATCTTCTATGTGGTGCAAAAAAGGAGAATTGCAAAACCAAATGAGAGTAGTCACAAACTACAAATGAAACAATGCTCTCATCAGATGAGATGTAACCATGACTGGCCATGATAAATTATACATCACTTTGTATTGCCCATTCATTGCATAAGAACTAAAAAAAGTGAATGACCTTTTTAGGCATATGGAAATGGGAGAGTTCGAGGAAAGACTCCTAAAGCAAACAGAAAGGTAAGAAAGGGATGTTCCAGTCTTGTCATCTATTAGGAGAATGATTATTGCTTATCTGCACTAAGTAATAAATAATTTGTCACAGCAGATCCTCTGTGTGTCCAATCCAATACTTCCCTCTCTGGCCAATATTTGATGTTTCAGATGAAGTCAAAAATCATCTCTCATAATCCCTTCTCCCCACTTGTAACCCACATACCTGGGTGTGGCGTTCTGTCCCATTCCAGTGGCAATCGAGACCACTTAGGCTTTGTCTACACTACACAGCTTTTAGTGACATGACTACGTCACCACAGCCATTCCACTAAAATTTATGCAGTTTAGCTGCTGTTTGTCAGCTCTCCTGCCGTCAAAAAACTTCCATCCTCAACGAGCAGTGTTTTGCATTGTCAGCAGGCAAGCACTCCTGCAGACAATGTGCTGTTCACACTGGCACTTGTCAGGGCAAAACTTTTGTCCTTCAATTGCCAGTGTATACATAGCCCTAGAGAGAGAGAGAGAGATGAATGCAGGGGTGGGCAATCTTTATGGTCCGAGGGCCACATCTAGGTAAAGAAATTGTATGGCGGGTCATGAATGCTCCCGCAATTGGGGTTGGGGTGCAAGAGAGGGTGAGGGTTCTGGCTGGGGGATGCAGGCTCCAGGGTGGGGCCAAAAATGAAGAGTTCAGGGTGCAGGAGAGGCTCTGGGCTGGAATGGAAAAGAGATGCAGGGGGGTGAGGGCTCTGGCTGTGGCCATGGGGCTAAGGATGAGGAGTTTAGGGTGCAGGAGGGTGTTCCAGGCTGGGATTGCGGGGTTTGGAGGGCGGGAAGGGGATCAGGGCTGGGGTTGAGGGTTGGGATGTGGGGAGGGGGTGGCTCAGGGATACAGGCTCGGGGCGGCGATTACATCAGGTGGCTCTCTAAAGCAATGGCATGCCCCCCGCCGCCCCCAGGTCCTACATGAAGGCACAGCCAGGCGGCTCTGCTGCACATTGCCCCTGCAGCTCCCGTTGGCTGTGGTTCCCGGTCAATGGGAGCTACGAGGGCGGCACTTGGGGAGGGGGGAGCATGCAGAGCGAAGCCCCCCGGCTGCCCCTACGCATAGGAGCCAGAGGGGGGCCATGCTGCTGCTTCCAGGAGCCGCATGGAGTGGCCCCTGACCCTGCTCCCCAGCTGGAGCAGGGCAAGCTCCAACCTTGCTCCCCAGTGGGAGCTTAAAGGGCCAATTCAAATGGCTGGCGGGCCGGCCTGTTTGCTCACCCCTGGATTAATGAGTCTGCTCTACAGCCTTAGCTAATAGCCATATAGCTTTTAGCTCATTCGGAGAGGCTCATGCATTAAGCTCCAAAGACCCCAGGTTTGATCTTGCCCGCCAGTGACCAGGGTCTGTCGGTGTGACACACTCACAAACTAGAGTAGCAACAAGAAGATGCCACTAGGAGGGGAAGATGGATTCAGAACATTGCACAGTTCCCCTAATAGCTAAATTAATCTTCCACGAAACAAAGATTCATGTCAACAAACCTGCAGCTCCTCATCTGTGAGGTTTTCCCCAATCTCACTGGCCACACGTTTGAGATTTTGGAAAGAGATTTTGCCACTTCCATTGTCATCAAAGAGCTTGAAGGCTTTCAGAATGTCCTCTCTGGATTCTGGCTCAGACTTAACAAAGAAGCACAGAACAATGATATGCAAACGTGAAGGGGAACCAGCAGCATTCTAACATCCCTGCTCATGGACATTATTAAGAATCTAAGCTAAGAGGATATCTTGGATGGCACCTGGCCACTACAGAATTCATTGTTGCCACTATTTTACATTTGTCATTCTCTTTTATTACTTAAGGAAAAGCCAAGAACAAAGTTGCAGGAAAAGGTCTGAGGGACCAGGACTGAAATATCCTGGTAGTGGGCCAAGTTAGGCCTGAGGTAGATTAGATTTACTGAGGGAAAGGGCGGGTGTCAGAAATGGCACAACAGGTAGGGCTGAAGTGTTTCAGTGGGTCTTGCATAAGGATTTCTCTATGGATGTTAAATTGTTCTTGTTTGTTTGATTTATCACTTGTTTGTTCATGATGGTCTTTAGCAGCCAGCCTGGCTTCCCCTCTCTCTCTCTTTCTAATATTACTGAATTCTGGTTAGTATTTTGAATGGGAAATGCTGGACCCTCTTGGGTCCTAAGTGCTCTAAATTCCCATCAAAGCCCTTCATGTTAAGGATGCCTCGGACCCTTGTGGTCAACCCAATTTACATACCATTTTCTGAGTCATCGCATACAAAAAGGAATCAAAGTTGATCTTCCCTGACCCTTCCTTATCAACTTCTGATATAATTTTCTTCATCTCTTCTTTCTTGGGTTCATACCCAAGGGCCCTTATGGACACCTGCAAACATAGATAATAGGCTGGCAAGGCGAACAGAAGTGAAGAGGGGGAGACAATTGAAACCATATTGCACACTATGAAAACAAATGGGGATGGACCCACAAGGTGCTACGGCAAGTCAAATAATAAATGTTAGCAATGCGATGGACATGACAAAGAGCAGGTGTCCCTGATGGCTTGCACTGCATGCGGAGCAGTTATTCCAGACAAGACCCTGATGTCTTTGACCTTATACATTTGCTTTTTGACATTCAGAATAAAAGCATCCAGTTTACAGCACCAGTGAATGATACTATACTACACCAAGACCCAAGACTCTCTACCAATTTTTGAAGTTTCACAGTACTCCCACCACACACAGAGAGAGAGAGAGAGAGAGAGATTTAAATGCTTTTCTCTCCTTTTTTTCTATGTGACAGTACCAAATACACACAGGGGAAACTGATTTACCAGACAGAGGAAATCAGTGAAACTGACTATTCCCCATTGTTGTCAGAAGTGCTGTGTAAACAAACTGGAGGGTGAAGGGGGCAGGAATAGAAGAAAACGTTTTTTCTTCTCTAAGCTGTTCAATTAGGTCACACATTTTCAGACAGAAATGCAACTTTTAAGTGGACAGTGTCCTTTAAATAGTGCATGAGACAGAATTTAGTGTTGGTGAAACATGCCAGATCAACAGCCCTGAAGGCTGAAACTGTTTATCTGGCACATAGAAAGAGACACAGAATGGACTGCGGCAGTGCAGACTTCTGCCACCCTGCCTTTCCAATGTGCCTCAAACTTTCCCTGGAGGGACTACTGCTAAAAGTAGTCTGCAACATATTCAGTCTGCAAGGTCCATTCAATCTGGCACCACTGCTGAGATGCCAACAAGATCAATGAATGCCACTTATGGTGTGGTTTTCTGCTGTGATTGGGATACCAGGACTGAGACTCTACAAAATTTTTACACTCTACAAAATTTATGCCAACAAATGGCAATGCCTTTCAGTCACTATTGTCTTGGGTTGAATTTGAACCAGCAATCTGGAAGTGAAAAAGCACTACATCCCATTCCTAAGCCTTTGAAGCATCTAATCCCCTCAAACTCCTACCAATTATACATAATTAGGGAATTTATTTCACTTCTACAGGTTAAATACATGGACAGAGATAAAGAATGTGTGTTTCATTTTTATTGCAGTATTGCCCCTTAGTTGTAAAGAATCACACAAGTATATTAAGCAGTAGTACCTGGTTTTTGGAAACCTCAGAACAAAGTTCCTGCTAAACAGACTATATTATCTTGGTGCAGCAAATTTGAATGCAACAGGAGAGATCTTTACTTTGGATATGAAATAACATGGTTTACATGACAGTGGAAGATTTCTTAGACTCTTACCCACAGCCACAAAACTGAGCCTCTGGATCCATGTCCCTGATTTGTCTGGTCAGCTATATCCCAAAAAGTGATGTTGGAGAAGAAGGGGGCAGCTGACATGGGACCCAGCAGTCAGGTGAGAGGAATGGAGCTGGAGGAAACCCCCTCTTACCCAAACCCTTGAGTTTTCTTGAACACACAAGTTTTTACCATTGAAAGCTACAGCACTAGCCTTTTAATGCTGTAGCTGTCTGCTGCTCTAAACCTTTTTGCAACAAGCACACAGCGTATTTGTGATTTCTTGCTTGCCTTCAAATCCTTCACATCGACAGTACCGGTGCCATCGGTGTCAAGCAAATCAAAGGCCTCTCGCAACTGCTGTTTCTGTTCTTCAGTGAGTACCAGCTTGGGTGCCACCTTCTTCTTCTGGGTTGCTGCCCCTTCCATCACTTTCTTGGGGCTAGAAGCCTGGGAAACATTTGTAGAACAAGAGACCAGGTGGATGACTAGCAATAGGAACCCAGCTTGCCTGCCCTACCCCATCTCACAAAGGGCACATCGCCGGGTATATCTACCCTGCATTATAAACCTGGGTTTGTGGGACCCAAGTTTGTGGACTCAGTGTTTCCAAGTCCACACTTGAGCATCCACACTGCACTGTAAATTGGTCTTAGAATTGCTGGACCCGGGTCTTAGAGCCATGCTAATGCATCCATACTGCACTACTCAGACCATCTGACTTGGATTTGCCTCTTGAGTTGCACCCACACTGCGAAATGGCAGGGCTTGGACCCGAGTCTCAGGGAGACTTTGGCCGTGACCCACCCGTACTAGCAGGGCCTAGGACCCAGGTGAAAAGGGGGAAGGGCTGCAGGGGAAAGGGCAGAAGGGGACAGGGTTGCGGGGGAAGGGACAGAACGAGGGTGGGCCTGTGGGTGGAATGAGGGCAGGGCTTCAGATGGAAAGGGTGGAACAGGGTGGGGGGCTGCGGGATGGAATGGGGACAGGGCCACAGGGTAGGGAAGAATAGTGGGGATCCGTGGGAATGGGTGGAATGGGGTGAGGTTCTGGGGGAAGGGGCAGAACAGGGTGGGGACACAGGGAAGGGGCAGAATGAAGCGAGGCTGCAGGGGAAAACAGGGAATGGGGGGCCAGGCTGATGGTGGAATGGGGCAGGGCTGATAGTAGAACGGGGCAGGGATGAGGGTGATATGGGATGGAATTGGGTGGGGCCATGGGGAATGGGATGGAATGAGGTAGCATTGAGGTGAAATAGGGCAGAATGGGGCGGAGCTGAGGGTGGAATTGGGTGGGGGCATGGGGCGGGGCTGGGGGTGCAATGGGGCGGAAAGGGGCGGGGCCCTGGGCGAGGCAGCGGTCCTAAGTAGCGGAAGGGGAGTGCGGAGCCAGGGTTCCCTTGCGGCGGCTCCCCCGACTTGCTCCGGCCCAGGGCCCCAGGAGACCTTACTCCGCCTCCGGGCAGGCTCCCCGAGCCGTGCGGCCGCACCCTGGGGCGGGGACCCGGGCGGCGCAGGGTCCCGTATCGCCCCAGCGCTACTCACCATCCCGAACGCTCCCGTCAGGGGCCGCAGCCCGACAACAATCCCACCCCACCCCATTGGCTAATCCCGGCCTGCCGGTACTATGGCAACGACAGGCGGAGACCACTCTGGCCGAGATACGCAGTGGGCGGGGCGCCTGAAGCGGCGCTGACTGGCTGAAGGGGCGGTGACGCACGTTAGGGAAGCCCCGTGGGGCCCGCGGGAGAGTCTAGCGGGCTGGGAGCGCGTGGGGGCGGGGCTGCGAGTTCAGCCCCGGGAAGCGCGGATCGGCCTGGGCTGGGGATCGGGGGCGGCGAGTGTCCCCTGCGCCTGCACAGCGCGCTCTGGGGCAGGCTCCTTCCCCGCCCCCCATCCCGGGGCGCTCCGAGGGCGGCGCAGCCCGGTTCTCTCTGTGCGTCTCGGTGTTTTAAGGGTCGCTTCCGTCAGGGCCTGGGGAGAAGCTCAGATACAAGAAGGTAAATGAAATAACCGGGAGCCTGCTTCATTGCAGCAGCGATCCTCCTGCTGCACGCCGGGGGCATGCAGGCGGCGGGACAGCCACGCAGGGAAGCTGCGCTCTCTCCCCTCCGCTGCCGTGCGAGAAGCGTCTTTCCTGCCAGTGCCCCCCTGCCACCACCCTTTTAACAAGACGGATCGCCAGACAGGCCAGGGGACTCATTCCAGACAGGCGAGTACCCAGAGCAGTGTCTGACAGTGACCCTGCCTAGTGATTCCACAGAAGACAAGCTGAGGACTGATTAGGAGGATAAATTGTGCCTCTCCTTGGCTGCCTGCGTGATGGGCCTACTTGCAGCTTTGTGTGAGCGTTACTTTCCCCTGCTCTTCTCACCCATAAAGAGGGAAATTTGATGGATATAAACTCTACCAAGTGAGGTTTACTGGAGGACTACAGCAATATATACAGGACACTCTCTGGAAAGTATCAGAGAGGTAGCCATGTTAATCTGGAATTGCAGAAGTGACAAAGAGTCCTGTGGCACCTTAAAGACTAGGAGCTGCTCTTTGGTTACATGACAGGACTGTGAGCTTTGTACCCAAAGTTTTGTATTGTTTTCTTTAAAGGGGCAGGGGTGGAGCTGCTATGTTTAAACTTGAACTTAAACCAGCGGTGTTTGGGTTTTTAGGGACGTACATGCATCCTGTGCTGTATCAACACCATTGGTGTGATTAAGTAGCATAGCAAGATGTACTGGAGTTAGACCATCTGTATACTTCAGAGATTGCGATACTTTTCTAACAGCAAAAATGAGGAGTCCTTGTGGCACCATGCCAAGTGGGAGGGTCAGTGCCACAGAAGTGCTTTAAGCTGGGTCCTTTAAAGCAGCAAAAGGACCCTGCTTAAAGTCCTGCTGCAGCAGCACTTTTTTTAACCTCCCTGCCCCTTCTGCGCCACCTCCTCCCCCACCACTGATGGCAGGGGCAAAGGAGCAACTACCCAGCACCGGCGGGGGTGTGTGCAGAAGGTTAAAGCTCTGACATGGGAGCGCTTGAAGCAGGGTCCTTCTGCTGCTTTAAAGGACCCGGCTTAAAGCACTGGGGGAGCAGCAGTTTAGCGTCCCTGTCCCTTTTGCGCCCCCTGTTGGCAGCCCTGCCAGTGGGGACCTGGCAGGGCTGCAGATGGGGGGTGCAAAAAGAGCAGCAACGTTAAAGCGCTGCTGTGACAGCGCTTTAAGCCGGGTCCTTTAAAGCGCTGCCGCAGCAGCACTTTAAAGTAAGGCGGTAGGGGCCGGACCGGCTTTTTACCGGTACAGTGTACCGGCCCGTACCGCCCTACTTTCACCTCTGGTGCTACTCCACACAGTAAGGCAACTCCCATCTTTCAACGTGCTGTATATTTATACCTACCTACTGTATTTTTCACTACATGCATCTGATAAAGTGAGTTATAGCCCGCAAAAGCTTATTCCCAAATACATTTGTTAGTCTCTAAGGTGCCACAAGGACTTCTCAATGTTTTTGCTGATACAGACTAACACTGCTACCCCTGTGAAACCTTTTCTAACAGTGCGGCTGATGGAGGGAGTACAAGATGAACTTTTAGAAACTCAGCATGCTGCATGACTTGTATTGCAGAGGAGATGGAATTTCGTAAGTGTTGCAATCTTGTATAGAGAAATGTGAATAGAGGTCACAGGATAGAAAGTGTATGGGGCAAGTTCTGCACTGATTTACACCCTCTGAAGCAGTGGACCTGGACAAAATATGTGCCTAGCCACTGGTACCTGCTTCCTCTCGTGGTCCATCTGTATGATCATGCCATTTAATAATAGGATGAGGGCAGGATTTCAGTTTTTAAGTCTATGCTGCATGGACATTTAAAATCCCGTGGCACTTTGTCAGAGTAGATGCATTTCTGAATAAGAAAGGGAAGGCTGAGGGAGAGGCCAGTAGTACAGATGTGCATGCAGAAGCATTACATACTGGATGATCAAATCTTTTTCATGTTTAACTTATTTACATAAGCCTCCTTGTGTAATTTATAAGTGCTTCTCATATTTAACAGAAAATGGGTTTACTTTTTAAGCACTCATGTAATTAGGCTCTCTTGCCACTTGAGAGCACCAGAATACGGAATGTTCCTACAAATTCTGGCAACACCCACACTGCTCCAAGCTCATACAGGCAGACTTTTTAAATGAAGGTTTTAAAATCATATTAAACTTGAAAATGAACACAATCATTTCAGCATGCCTTGTATAGTTTATTTTTATATTAACTTTATTTCCACACTGTCCCCTCTTGGCAAGATGGAAGCTAACAGTTTAGCAGCTGCATAGGGAAAAGTTGATTATACTGACTCCTGGGGAAAGTGTGAGGATAGGATAGACTTTGGGCATTCAAGAAGCAGTTCAAGCTTTTGGCAGGATGGGAATGAATCTCCCCTCCTCCCTTGTGGATGTGTGGAGGCAATTTTGTGGGGGAAGAGAGACTTAGGTTCTCATGCTAAGGCTAGGCCTGAGGCCCATTGGGTGGTAGAGTTGGTGTTGGCAGGCAACTCCTGAGGTTGCCAGGACAATGTTAGAGGGTTGACAGGCTGATGTGAATTGCCCTAGAGGCCTTGGGTCACTAGGGATTCCTTGCCTAAAATTGGGGTTTTAAGGATAGGGATCCCCAGTCTAGAATTATACCTGTGGCAGCAGAGATCCTCAAGATAAGGTCAGGGTTAATAATGGTAGTACTCTCTAGGCCAAGGTCATACCTGGCAACAGTACAGCTCCCCGAACTAGGTTTAGGGCTCCCTGAGCCCAGGTTAGAGAGTTACCAATGGTAGGGGTCCCTAGGCTGTGGCAGTAGGGTTTGTGGTGCTATGGTTAGGTTTACTAAGGGTAGGACACCCTGGACTAGTGGTGGAGTTACTTAGGATAGGCCCTTAGGAACTAGATTTAGGCCTCAAGCCAGTAGGACTTCCCCAGTTAGTATTACAGTTATTAAGGCTAGGGATCCCCAGGCTAGGAGTAGGACTATAGCCAGTAGTGACACTCAAACTAGGGTGAGGGTTACTAATGATAGACCTCTCTTGAGTAGGGTTACACCTGGGGTCCTGGATGACTAGAAAAAGGCTAATGTAGTGCCCATCTTTAAAAAAGGGAAGAAGGAGGATCCGGGGAACTAGAGGCCCGTCAGTCTCACCTCAGTCCCTGGAAAAATCATGGAGCAGGTCCTCAAGAAATCAATTCTGAAGCACTTAACGGAGAGGAAAGTGATCAGGAACAGTCAGCATGGATTCATCAAGGGAAAGTCATGCCTGACTAACTTAATTGCCTTCTATGATGAGATAACTGGCTCTGTGGATGAGGGGAAAGCAGTAGACGTGCTATTCCTTGACTTTAGCAAAGCTTTTGATACGGTCTCCCACAGTATTCCTGCCAGCAAGTCAGAGTAGTATGGGCTGGATGAATGGACTATAAGGTGAATAGCAAGCTGGCTAGATCGTCAGGCAGCGATCAAGTGGAGTACCCCAAGGATCAGTCCTGGGGCCAATATTGTTCAATATCTTCATTAATGATCTGGAGAATGGCATGGACTGCCCCCTCAGCAAGTTTGCTGATGACACTAAACTGGCAGGAGTAGTAGATACACTGGAGGGTAGGGATAGGATACACAGGGACCTAGACAAATTAGAGGATTTGGCCAAAAGAAATCTGACAACATTCAACAAGGACAAGTGCAGAGTCCGGCATTTAGGATGGAATAATCCCATGCACTGCTACAGACTAGGGACCAAATGGCTAGGGAGCAGTTCTGCAGGAAAGGACCTAGGGATTACAGTGGATGAGAAGCTGCATACGAGTCAGCAATGTGCCCTTCTTGCCAAGAAGGCTAATGGCATTTGGACTGTATAAGTAGGCACATTGCCGGCAGATCAAAGGACGTGATCATTCTCCTTTATTCGACATGGGTGAGGCCTCATGTGGAGTACTGTGTCCAGCGTTGGGCCCCACACTACAAGAAGAATGTGGAAAAATTGGAAAGAGTCCAGCGGAGGGCTGGAGCACATGACTTATGAGGAGAGGCTGAGGGAACTGGGATTATTTAGTTTGCAGAAGACAAGAATGAGGGGGGATTTGATAGCTGCTTTCAACTATAGAGGCTGACTCCGTGGGTGCTGCAGGGCTGGAGCACCCACAAGGAAGAATTGGTGGGTGCTCTGCACCCACCAGCAGCTCCCCACCCCCCACCTCAGTTCACCTCCCCTCCACCTCCTCCCCTGAGCGCACTGCTGCGTCCTGCTTCTCCCCCTTCCCTCCCAGGGCTTGCGCTGAGAAACAGCTTTCGTGCAGATGGGAGGGAGGAGAGAGGAGGGGGAATGTGGTGCTCTCGGGGGAGGAAGCGGGTCCGGGAAAGGAATTGGAATGGGGGGCGGGGAAGGAGTGGAGTTGGAGTGGGGGCAGGGAAGGGGTGGAGTTGGGGAGAGGCGGGGTGGGGCGCAAGCTCCCTCCGGTACCAGGGACAGTTGGCGCCTGTGCTTTCAACTACCTAAAAGGGGGTTCCAAAGAGGATGAAACTAGGCTGTTCTCAGTGGTGGCAAATGACAGAACAAGGAGTAATGGCCTCAAGTTGCAGTGGGGGTGGTTTAGGTTGGATATTAGGAAAAACTTTTTCACTAGGGGGGTGGTGAAGCGCTGGAATGGGTTACCTAGGGAGGTGGTGGAATCTCCTTCCTTAGAGGTTTTTAAGGTCAGGCTTGACAAAGCCCTCGTTGGAATGATTTAGTTGGGGTTGGTCCTGCTTTGAGAAGGGGGTTGGACTAGATGACCTCCTGAGGTCCCTTCCAATTGTAGGATACTATATTGCATAATGGATGCTATGGGGCAGAAGACAGGGACAAGGTGGCTATACTGTATAATAGGTGGGGCAGCTATACTGTATAATGAGGGCTAGGGGGTGGTAGAGGGTAGGGGTCCAGGGTTGTTATACTGCATAATGCATGCTAGGGGGCAGCCAAGGGTGAAGGACAGAAGCTGGGGCAGCTAAACTGTATGAACGCTAAAGGGCAGCAGACGGCAAGGGACCAGAGGATGGAGCAGGTGTGAGTACTACGGGGTGGCAGAGGATAACGGACCAGGATGACTATCCTGTACAGTGGGTGCTAGAAAGCAGCAGAGGGTGAATGTAAAGCTGTTTACTCACCACAGAGGATGTCTCCTTGTGACTGGGTCTAAAAATCCACTCTCATCAAATCTAATGCCCCTTCCATCACTCACTTGCACCTGCGTGCTCTCCGGGATTCAGCTTCCTGTCTCTTTGTGACAAACTGCCTATAACCCATCTCAGGGAGTCTTCAGAGCAACTGTCACATCTGCACCACTTTCCCAGGGGCTGGTGTGGGAACGTGGGCCTTCCCACGACTCCAGGTTCCAGCCGGGGGACACTATGCCCTGAACACTGTGCAACCTTATCTGCTCAAACTCTGACCCTGCTGCTTTCTTCTTTCATACCTCTCTTCTCAGTGGACTCAAAGTAGCTATGAACCTCCACCCTGCAGTCTCTTCTGCTTTCATTTCCTGCTTTGATACAAGCCCCTACTTACTCCTGCCCAGACGGGCTCCATTGTCAGTCAAGCCTAAATCTTCCTCCAGGTGTAGCCTACCAGGTTAATTAGTCCCTACTGAGCCATGTTAACACCTTCAGGGCTGGTATGTGATCAACACCCCATCGCTTGCTCTCCTCTCAAGACTGCAGCCCCTCAGTGGCAAGTATGCCTCTTACCCTGCATTTCCAGAGTTGGGACTGCAGGTCATCTCACTCCTGCTCTAGTTCCCTCACCAAGAGCAATGCTTCTCTTCCATGGCGTTCCAGTACTTTTCCCAGCATGGTTGTGAGGTCTGGGTTCCCGCTGCAGTGTGGATGCCCAAACTTGGGCTTGGAACTATGAGACCACAAGCTTGAGCCCTTCAGAGCAGGTGTGCAGTATAGACGTACCCAAAGAGGGCAACCCTGGTAAACCCCCCGCCCCCGGCACATTCCAGCTCCTTACACAACAATAGCTGCTCCACATACCCTGTGGTTCTGGTCCCATTGCCAACAAAAGAGTCAAGGCCCTCTTGACTAGAGGCAGCCTGACTTTCACAACAAGCAGAGTTCCCAAGTGTACTATATTTCAGCTGAAGCACTTTAGAGGATAAGGAGACACCCTCAGGGAAATGCTCTTTCTCTCAGGGAAGGTTCACTGGGTCCACAGTCACAGTTCAACTGTTTCACTTCCCAGAGCTTGTTACTCAGCAAAAACCTCATACATCTCCCTTAGGTGGCAATCAAGTATTAGCCACCTCCTTTTACAAATAAGATAACTGAGAAATTGAACAAGTTCATTTCTAGCAGACCTAAGAACAAAGCTGAGCCAGTTCGCTTCCACACTGCCCCTCACACAGAATCTGAATATGCCGCCTGTAACTGTTGCTCTTACTACTACATTGTGTGTGTGTGTGCATGTGTACGCACGCATGCGTGTGTGTTTGAGAGAGACAGAGACACTTCCCCCTGTAGTGGGCTCAGTTTGTGTGTGAGAGAGACTCTCCCCTCTAGTGGCTACTCCACAAAGAAGGCTACTGTAGCTCAAGTACTAACACTTGCTGAGAATATAGAAGTGCAGTGTTCAAAGGGTGGTGCTGGTGGTGACATCTTTTTAAAACAGGAGTTTTACCATGAGTTTGTATGAATTAAACAGAGAATGTCCTTAAACATCTTACAGTGGCAAACCCATCTGTAAATTATGGCCCAGTGAACAAACACAAGTGTTCCCAATTTCAGACATTTTTCATACGTTCCAGTGCTTTCTGTCACAGGTTGGCAAGTATGAAGATTGAGACGTATGATAGCAAAACTTTTAATGAAATGGTAGCCACTTTTCTTGAGCACAGCTCCAGTCAGCTTCAGTTCCAGTGTTATACATGGGAAATGGTGGCCATCTTTACAGGGAGCACTATCCTTCTGTCTCCCCTCACTTTCCTTCCCCCCTACCCTGTGAAGTAGTAACCACCATTACTGAGAGCACATGCAGTTGTAATGCTTTGGGGCCGGTTCAATCCCACGGTAAATTGCAGAAAATAGCACCTATTCTGAGTAAAGGAAAATGTGACTATAATGGACTATTACAAAAATAGAAAAAAAATGTTACCTTTTATTCCAGTCTAATTACTATAAATATATGCATTTGAGGATAATTGGTGTTAGCAAAAGGGTTATGAAAAAAAGCAGAGTCTGAAAAAATCTCAAAGTTTCAATTTTAATCATTATTAATTGTAATTAACTCATAAACAGATATAGTTGCAAATGCTCAGAAAATTCGGTCTTTACCACAATTCATGAGCTGTAAATCTGGGGGGGGACACATTGCATTGTTCATACAAAACAAAGAGTTGAAATCTTGCTTCAGATGAAAAACGATCTAATCTTAACACAGGTGCTACTCCGCCTTTATAAAATGTTAAAGTTACTATTTTTGGTTCGCATGTATATTTACTTATTTTGACTTAAAAGAAAGTCCAGCCCAAAGTTCTGGAGATGCTTACCACATGTTTACAAACACAATAACCTGGGAGTTACAAAGCACCATCCAGAGCCACACCTCTTCTTCCCGACCTTGTCTCCCCCCGCTCCCCCACCCTGGTTGTGTGTCCTGTCTAGCTGAAAATTCCAGTGCACTTTCCTCCTACAGAAACCTGGCTTTAGCTGCCTCTGCTTACCCCTGTGCCCATCTTATACGATAAGATTTGCAACATGCCTTGGAAGGTCAACAGGTTGGGACTACTGGGGATCTTGCCGGCGAGTGATCTGAAGGAAAGGGGCCCTAGCAGAGACTGCGCTCCTTTTATAAGGGTCCAGCTTAAGGGCCTCTACTAGTGGTAGCACAGCATGGGCAGAGATGCCTTTCAGGTAGGCAGCTCCAAGCAGGTCAGAGCTTTGTAGCCAAAACTAACATTTTAAACTTCACTCAGCAATCAACAGGCAGATCCTGGAGCGCATGAAACGTGAGCTGCCGCTGGATGCACGGCTTAGATTAGCAAGCAAGCGCCATATTCTGCACCAGCTTAGGTTTCTCAACAGATGAAAATGCAGCCCCAGGGCTTTATAGGCTTGCTACCGGCAGCAGGCACACACTGCCATCACGCCTCCCAGACACACAAACTGTGCTTTCCTCTGCCTCCTGAACACACATGCACACAGAGCTCTGTGATATGCTAACTCTCCAGCAGACTTTAACAAATAATAATTTTACAGAAGACCCTTTAAATAACTCTACATGTTCTGTATGTTCTTGCTAATCATTGGCGAGGCCAGGCAGAAATTCAGCGTAATGTATCCTTAGGCCTCGTCTACATTGGCAAAAGTCAGAATGTAATTCCCTGGGGCAGCAACAGTGAGAGTACTAATGTAGACAGGGCTCCTACGTGTTTAGCACTATCTGGTCTAGATCTGCTATAGGACAGTGAAACATCTCTGCAGTTTATACTAGTGCCTCCCACCTGGGAAGCGGCACTGATATGAATTAGAAAGCTGATAACTTCAAGTGGAGAAGTCCCCTCAGAGATTTATGCTTCCCAAGATGTCCCCACTCTTTCCTGGGTGACCAAGTCTCTCTTTTTGTGGTGGACAAGTTGCTCCATTTGGTATGTCTTAAAAGTGAAAGTGGAGCTTCGGCTGCCCTGGGTCTGCTTGTTCTCAATATGCAGGTTTAGGAATGAGACGTGGCTGTACAGATGTGAAGAAACCTGATCGCTGGCCAGCATGCAGTTTTGGCTGGCCAGCACAGAGCGAGGATGCTTCTCTGTAGATGTATCACTGCCAGTGCTTCTAGGAGAAAAGAGAAACTGCTGGTGACCTTTCAAACCATTCTGACCTTCAGAGCAAGTTTCTGAAAGGTTGTCGAGAGTGACTCCAAGCAGTGTGCTGTCTCCTCCCACCGGGCAGGCTCAGTCAGATGGCACAGCTCGTATGGGGCACCGGCAAAGCTTGCTGCTACCCCCTCCTGGCCAGCCTGCTTGAATGTTTTTATCTTTGCTGTTGTGGTGCTGGTCAGCACTTACCGGAACACTGATCTTTCTCACTCCATCCCACCATGGTCCAGGGGTCGGGCTCACCCACCAAGTACCCCCCACTTTAACCAGCAGGGTGGTGGCAATGACTACAGCGAAGTGCACCCAAAGACATACGCACACACAAACACAGAGCCAGATATGTGCATGCAGTGCTGACACACGTGTGTGCATGTGCACACACACACACACTGACAGGCCACACTGCGTGAATACCACAAGGAGAATAGCTTGTATAGGCATACAGACTTTATATAAAATACAAACATACTTAAAATAGATTTCATCTTGATGAGCTCTACTTGTTTCTGTTAATATATAGATTTCAGATGTCAAGCTGTTTGATCTAGAGCAGGGGTCTCCAAACTATGGCCCTGGGACCGGATCCGACTCCCGGGGCCCCAGCTGAGCAGGCACGTGGAGAAGCCGCTGTTGCCCCCACATCCTCCCCGTGTGAGCTGCTGCCGGTGGCCCTAGGTGCAGAGGGATGAGTGCCCCCACGGTGCGGCTGGAAGAGCAAAGCGGGGGGGGCGGAGGGAGTCATGGCAGCAATGTGGCTGGAGAAGCAAAGGGGTGAGTGCCCCTGCGGCAGCGGCTGGAGAAGCAAAGGTGGGGGGCCACCGCAGTGGCCCGTGAAGCCCCTTCAAAAATCTAATATGGCCCTCGTCTCAAAAAGTTTGGAGATCCCTCATCTAGAGACCAGTTCCAAAATAGACATTCTCCTATTATTGCCTTGTTTGCAAGAGGAATCAGAGCATTTGTCTGTTTTTTAGAATAACAGAAGAAACTGTAGATAACTAAATTTATCTTAAGTGTGAATTTATTTTAATTTTGCCAATGAATTAATTTATTGTTAATTTATTGTCCTAACAACCCCCACATGGGCGCCCCACCCCAGGTCCGATGCATCAGACACCAGCTCTATCGACAGGGCCCTGCCTCTGAACAAGACCCCAGGGAGGACCACCATTGGAGGGAGACAATCACTGGTTCGGGCACAGTGAGGACTTTGTCCATCCTGTCTCTGGCCTGGGAGAACGCCAAGGCCAACCGGAGCTGGAGGAGCGTCATCCTGAGTCTGGGGGGGCGGACCACATATGTGTATGCCGACATATGACCCAAGAGCTGGAGACACTTCGGCTACTGCCACTGGAAACTTTGTGATCATGTCGATGAGCAGTGGGAGGGAGGCTCTGGCCAACGTGGCATCCAGGACCGCCCCAATAAATTCTATGCATTGTACCAGGACTAACATGGACTTGGTGTCATTTACCAACAGGCCCAGAATGGCGCACGTGGACAGAAGGAGCGCCATGTGATCCTGCACCTACGACTGGGGCAGGGGGGTCGGTTTGGCGCATAATCAGCAGCTGAACATAAGCTCCTAGCGCTACGCTGTGGCCAAAAGGGCTAATGTGATCCTAGGGTGCATAAACAGGGGAATCTCGAGTAGGAGCGGAGAGGTTCTTTTACCTCCTATTTGGCACTGGTGCAAGCGCTGCTGGAATCCTGTGTCCAGTTCTGGTATTGACAATTCAAGATGAACGTTGATAAATTAGAGAGGGATCAGAAAAAAACCACAAGAATGATTAAGCAAACATACCTATAGTAATAGTCTCAAGGAGTTCAATCTATTTAGTTTAAAGAGAAAGCTAAAGAGTGACTTGATCACAGTCTATAAGTATTTACACAGGGAACAAATATTTAAGAACGGGCTGTCCAGTCTAGTGCAGAGAGGTAAAACACAATCCAATGACTGAAAGTGGAAGTTAGATGAATTCAGACTGTAAATAAAGCATACATTTTTAATGGAAAGAGAAATTAACCATTGGAACAATTTAACAATGGTCATGGTCGAGTCTCTATCACTGGCAATTTTTAAATCCAGTTTGGATTTTTTTAGGAATGATTTGGGAGAAGTTCTCTGGTCTGTGTTATACAGGAGGTCAGACCAGATGATCACAATGGTCCCTTCTGGCCCTGGAATCTAGAAATCTATTAATGTATACACGGAGGCATAGGTGCCCGCACATACACAAATACAGGCACAGCGTAAATACAGTCTACGTCTGCACACACAGCCAAACTCACACGCACAAGCATGCTTCACACAAGTGCACATAGACACTGTCAGGTGCACATACACGTAAGCATAGGCAGACAATCACGGGTGCATGCGTGCGGGCACAGACAACATCCAGGAAGGTACTTTGGAATGGGTTTGTGGAAGGAGTTGGAGAGGGAGAGGGTACCAGAGCCTGAAAGGTTGAGAGGAATGGAGTCAAGAGGGCTGAGTGAAGGGGGCACTGTAGGTGCCTCAGAGAGACGTTGGGAGCAGAGGGATAGTGGGGAGGGGGAGCAAACAGAAGACGGAGGAATTTTTTGGGGGGTGGGAGGATGAAGAGGGCAGCTTTTAGGGCAGGAAGGAAGGAATGGTCTGGGGAAGATGAAGGGGGAATGTGCTGTTTGAGGGGGACAGGAAGCAGTAGGGGAAGGGAATGTTCTGGAGAGAAGGAGGGGCCTGGGGGACAAAAGACTGGGAATTCAGAGGGAGGGGACAGAAAGGGCTGTTGGGGAGGAGAAGAGAGTGAGGGAGGCAGGAAGGAGAATAGAAGGAATAATTTGCAAAATTGTCACCGATGTTGTGAATTTGCTGCCATTTTGCAAAAAGCTCAGTTTCTGCAAAGCTAACGGCCCCGGCACCCCACAGCAGCACTTCGAACTCTTTCTTGAAAAGGACTTACAGAGTGGTGTCGAACTTCCTGCGTAAAAGATAGTCAATGACATCAGGTTCGGTCTGAAACAGCCTCTTTAGGATGTCATGCTGCACCTCTGGAGATACCTGCAAGAGTCACAGATCAGGTAAATATGGCACCTGCTCCTCTCAGAGGAAAAACAAGCAGAAACAACTAAGCCACTACTCTCCAAGCACACAAGAGTTTGCTGCAAGGCCTAAAGACTTGTGCTGTTTACCCACAAACACAATGCACTGACTTTACATGGATATATTACTTCACACTTTTCCTAGTGAGTCTGAGCAGAGCTGGGCACAAGGCTGCATTGTCAGACTGGGAGATTACTCTGCAGGGATTCCTAGACAATGGGCAAAGTGGCCAGTAAAGAACTGATCATTGAACCAGTAGGACTGACCAGTGTGGTCCCGGAGCACCATGGGCCCAAACTAACTCTATTGTTGTGGTTACACTTTCCAGCACATCTTCCTGAAGTCGTGGCTTGTGAGAGATTTCAAAAGGCCCTCTGGGAGCCCATGTGGAATTGTGGGAGAAGATGTCAAACTCCCATAAGTCCGAGGGACTCCCATAAGGACCTAGCAATAGGTATAATTTCCCAGTCTTTGTCTCAAAATAAAGGCCAGGAAGATGGCTCAACTTGCATGGTTTGTCACCAGAGAAATTTCTGCTGGGGCTTTGAAAGTATCTGTGGTTCTGCGGCATGGTGGCGGAGGAGGTTGCTGCAGGACTTGTGGAGAGCCAGGAAGTGAGACCAGCAGTGCAGGGAGTTATTGTTATAGGATTGTTTGGTTTAGCCTCCTGAGCCAAAAAAAATATCAATTTGCTCAGCTCTAGTTGCATGGCATTACATAGAAGTAGCTCAAAATCATGACATTAAGGGAGGCCAATAAAAGACTTTGAGGGGTTTAAATAACTGAGCTTCCCAATCTGTATTGCACTAGAGACTGAACTCATGTGCCCTTTCTGTGCTTGCAAAGAGACAAGCCCAAGAGTACATGACCAAGAAGGGTACTGTTTAGTGATGCTGGCTGCAATGAATCATCACAACAGGTTCCTGAACATGTACATAGAGTACAAGACAAAGTGCATGATCCTAGGATTATTAAAAATGGGCTGAGACTGAAACTGTTTTCCCACAGCACAACATTAATGGGGTCTTTATCACTGTTTCTGCCATGGCCCATGAAGCCATCCCCAGATTACATACCTTGTGGCGCTGCAGATTCACTTATATGCACAGCTAGTGTGGGATGCTGAAAGTCAAGTGGAGATGGCTGAGCTGTAACAGTTCAGAGACTGGTGGTGATTGATACATCTTCCTATTGCATCATGTGTGTTAAAACAAAGGTGAGTTGGAGTCAGGAGCCAACCACACTTGATGCAGTTGATGTGCAGCAAAAAAGACAAGCCATGTCCACTGAGACTTATTTCTAACTGGCAGAGCCAGCGTTTGGCATGCAGCCCAATTAGAAACACTGTGTGCACCCGGGAACTGGGGATGGAGCATACTGATCACAGAGTACAGGTACAAGTTACCTCCAGTTGCTATTACAGCTCATTGGTTGTTCTGTTGTTGCTGGGTTTTTCCTTATGTATCAGATGCAACCTTTTTTACATTTTCCCCTTGATTTGAAGTTAAGGGGAGGAAACTGATGGGTGGGCTCATGCTTTTGCTATGTAGATACCTTTCCCCTGCCAGCCTGGTCATGTCCATGCATACCATGTTTCATCATCTAGTCAGTGGCCAGCCTTTACATTGAACTGACTTCGGCTGTGCCTGGATTATTTTCTTTGGCATCCTTTCATTTGTTTGTCTTCTGCAGTGTCCTCACCATCATAATCTTGTCAATTGTAGTCCATCCTGTAGCTTGATTTAACTTCCTACTCTCCTTCTAATGTCTTTATTTGTCTTAAAATTGTTCCACTTTACACCCACCATCTTTCAAAGAACTCATCTTGACTGCCTCCAGTCTTCTGAGGTCTGTTGTATGTAAAGAAGCTGCTTCCAGACCAGTTAGTAACCCTGTTAGCACATTGGTTCCAAAGTGTAAATGTATCAAACCAAACAGAATGTTTTCATCAATCCTTACATTTCATCAATTCAGCACATGTAGCTAAGGCACATTGCCTTTTAACTTCATCCTAAATGGAACCCTTTGCGCAATGACCAAGCTTCCTCGATATGCATAGCATTCTGCTTCTTCTGCAACATCACCACTGCTACCTTCAAATGCTTTATCTATTATCCCTTTTCCAAGATACGACCACTTCATCATCTTGGCATTTATTGTACGCCCACAAGGACTACAACAATTTTCCAAGGGAGCAAAGGGTATTATCATTAATTCAAATGTGTCTGCCAGTTGTACAATGTCATCTGGATAAGCCAAGGAGCTTAATTCTAGATCCTCCAATGTCACACCGTTCATCTCATCTGACATTCTTACTTGCAGGTAAAGAACATGATGAAAAGCAGTGGTGATTCCATGCCCCCTTGTCTTACACTAAACTTTGACTTGAACCAGCTTCTTAATTCTTACGGCACTACAGGACTCTTTGTACTTAACATTTATAATTGCAATTATCTTATCTGGAATGCCACATGATTTTGCTACTTTCCATAATGCTTCCCTCCAAACCAAATCAAATGCCTTTGTATGATTGATGTTCTCTTCACCCAGAGATATATTTTTAATAGACTTTATTATACAAACCCAAACACATAGGGCTGCATGTCTTGGAGATGCCAGTTGTTTTCCCTGTCCATGTTCAGAAGCGGAATGCCTTTTGAACAGGTGTGAGTAAGCTAGAGAGCAGGCAACAGCTCCGCATGTATCATTAACCTGTATCACTGGGCAGGTGATACCAGCACATGTTCAGAAGCTAGTTGCTACGACAGTTGTGTTGTCATCTCCTTTTGAGCCTTTAGGTAGTCTCCTCTATCCTCGTGGGTCAGCTCTTTCTTGGTCCTGAAATAGTCCATCATAAGTTCTTTGTGCCTGAACCTGTCTTGTCTTTCAAAAGCAGACCTGGTTTCCTCATTGAGCTGGAACATTTGGTCAGTTATTTCATGTCCCTCTGCAGAGCCTGGAAATGATCTTTGCCAATTTTCGTAGTTTTCATAGAATTTAAGGCCAGAAGGAACCATTGGATCATCTAGTCTGCTTTCCTCTATATCACAGGCCATCATATTTCACCCAAATGTGAGAGGTGCCCAGGTGATCCCCGGAGGCAATCCACATCCCATATTGCAAAAGACGGTGGGGAAAAAAACAAGGTCCCTGTCTCTCTGACCTGGGGAGAAATTTCTTCCCAAATAGAAACCTGGCCATCAGTTTGACCCTGTGCATGCAAGCAAGGCACACCAGCCAAACACTTACTCAGAAAGAGTATTCTCTGTACCAGCTCAGAGCACTGCTCCACCCTATCTGGTGTCCCATCTGCAGTTGTGTGGAATGTTTGATGGTTCATAGGAAGATGAGAAAACCCAACTCCCCAGAACAGATCTGGCCAATTGTGCAGGGGGAAGGAGGGTGTACACGGAGAAATTCTGGGATGATTCTCTGGCCTGTGCCTGCAGGAGCTCAGACTAATGGCCATAAGGGTTCCTTCTGGCCTATCTGTGAATGAGGATAGTGAAGATACCTCTCCCAGGGAGCTGGCACTGCTTGGCAGAGCAGTACAATGGGGCTGAACCTTTGGCCCTGCCACTTCCCTCCCCCATCCAGGTGACTTGCTCTCAGAAGGTGGCAAGAGGTGAGCAGTTCCTCATCACAGGGCCTGCTCTGTGATTGGCCTTTGCAGTTCCTTGTCACAGGGCCTGCTCTGTGATTGGCCTTTGCATGGGCTGCAGAAGCTGAGAGGGGAGGGGAAAGAGGGCGAGGGTTCCTTGTACGACTTTCTGCGTCGCATTCACCTGCAGAACCAATCTCTACCACACAACTCATATCAACACAAGGAAGAAATCAAGTCTCTGCAGGCCATTTACAAAGCTCCCTACTAAGAAGGCAGACTGTGGCCACTGCCCCACTCCACTGCCGTGACAGGAGACTGCAAAGTGAAGGGGAAGATTAAGAAATGTGTTCACTGTAAATGCTTCCTTCCCTACCATGAACAAGGCTTCATAGTTCTCGATTAAACTCTGGAGCACGAGGATGATAGAAGCGCTTTTTTCAATTTCCATGGCATGGGCACTGGGGTCTCTCTCCGGGAGCTTCTCTCTTTGCAGGAGATTGGGGCCAAAAATTGTAGCCAAATTTGAAGCTGTCATTTTATTTCCAGGAATCTAACAATCAAACACAGGAATTAGTGTCAGATACCGACCCAGTAACACAACTCGCTCCAGGTGCTCTCCCTTGCCCCGTGACTGAGGCGAAAGGAAGGCTGCCGAGTACCGCTTCCCGGGAGAAGAACAGGGTTGCCTCATGGCATGATGACACTCTCCTTCTCCACTCTAGTCTCTGCTACCCTGTGAGCAAAGACTCTATCTGCCATTGTGCTTCCACTAGATCAGCAAGCAGGCCAAGGAGAACTTTTTGAGCTGGATTGCAATGTCTACAAGCTCCCTCTCTCCACACCTCCTATAAGCATCAATCTGACCTTTCTACCTGTCCCACATGCTGGGCTCAGTTTCACAGCTCAAATAATAAAGTAACAAATACCATTTCCATAGCCCGTTCCATCCCAAGACACTCTACGGACTATATACAAGAACAACATCACCTACCATCTGTGAGGTGGAACATGACAGTTGTTAAACAATACATTGAAACAGTATAGAACAGTTCAGGGTAGGAAGTAGGCAATGGCATATAATATGCATTATGCTCAATGTAGCTGCACAGGCAATTTAAGGATGCTGCAGGTAATTCATCTTGCCTACAGCCTCTAAATGGAAATTTAGCCAGGATACCAGGGATACTTTCCCGGTTCTTGCATGAGATCTTTAAATGATCACAGATGGTCAGGACTTCAGTTGTGGATCTCATCTGGAACAAAGCACCACCTGCAGCTACTTCAATGCTGGGCTGACAAGTGGCTCTCTGCTAGGGTGACCAAATGTCCTGATTTTATAGGGACAGTCCCGATTTGTGGGTCTTTTTCTTGTATAGGCTCCTATTACCCCGACCCTGTCCCGATTTTTCACACTTGCTGTCTGGTCACACTACTCTGTGCTGATGCAGCAGGATGGGGGCTCCTGCCTAGTCACCAACACCAAATGCTACTTTGCGTAGGTTTTTCTGGGAATTTTTAACCCAACCTCATTTAGCTTGCTAGATCTGACAGGCTCATAGCACAAGGCGGTATGGCTGGAGGTACACAGAGGAGCTGGGATGGCTCAGGTTATTCTCAGTATGAGGGGGGTCCAAATTTCCATGTTTAGCTTAACCATTTAGAACTATCCCTGAAACTGACTGTTTTCAACCCCCCTAGTCCAGGGATTGGCAACCTTTGGCATGCAGCCCGCCAGGATAAGCCCCCTGGCGGGCCGGGCCAGTTTGTTTACCTGCTGTGTCCGCAGGTTTGGCCGCTCACAGCTCTCACTGGCTGCAGTTCACCACTCCAAGCCAATGGGGGCTGCAGGAAGCGGTTCAGGCCGAGGGATGTGCTGGTCACGGCTTACCCTGGTGGGCCACGGGCCAAAAGGTGCCAATCCCTGCCCTAATCCTTGAGCAACATGAACAGGACTCATGCAGAAGGAGGACTGCAGAGTGCTGGGTGCAGAATAATTAACCAGAGTCCTTCAATTTTGACATATATTGCCACCCAGTATATAGTGCAGGAAACCAGAGGCACAGAAGTTCAAGAGTAATGCCTTTTGAGGTCATGGCATAACGTGGTAAGGATGTAGCTTATATGGGATCCAATCACAAAACAAAGCCACTACTCAGAAAACATGGGAAATCCATTTAGAACTGGAAAAGCTGGAAAAGTAAAGAGGCACAGATCACTGGCAAGCAACTGCCATTGTCCCTCCTATGTCACCATCCCTACAGAAGATACGTATCAGTGCACAAGCATCTGAAGTCAGTACCTTTTGTCTCTCTGGACCTGTGGAATCCTGGGCATGCTGGGCCACCTTGTTCAGGAACTTCAATAGCTGGTACAGGGTGTCACTGTTACAGGGAGGCAGGAAGTACACCAGCAGCTGCAGCGCGGAAAGCTGGGCTGTGCGTTCCATGACTATTCAGAGAAAAATGAACAATTTAAGTTAGACCAGCGACTGACAAGACAGCCTGAATGTTCCAGACATTTCACTCTCACGTCAGATTTCCTAAGCAGCCAAACAAGCAGCATATCCATTGTTTAGCAGTTTGGTAACAGGAATCCAGGCTTTCCCATGGACAGATAACTGCCCAGGCAGGGTTTCATGCACCTTCTTTTAGGTGAACTGTAGGTCACACTTACAGGAGGAGGGACTGTGTCCTGGAAACTGGTGACTCTGAAAATGACTCAGGCGTCATGGTGGAGAACCAATTCACCGTGAGCTCCAATGCAATGCAGTAGCTAAGAGGGCAAGTGCGAATCTTAGCTTTATAAACATGGGCATGTCAAACAGGAGTAGCTCTATATGCAACACTGGTGAGACCAATTCTGGATACCGGGTCCAGTTCTGGTATCCACACTTCAAAAAGGATGATGAAAAATTGGAAAGAGTTCAGAAAAGGGCCACAAGATTTGAGATCTGGCCAAAACTCACAGTGAGAGACTAAAGAACCTCAGTCTATTTAGCTGATCATAGTAAAAAAAAGTCCAGAGGCAACTTGATCATTGTCTGTAAGTAGTTACAAAGGGAGACTATTTCTGACAGAAGAGAGCTCTTCAATCTAGCAGACACAGGCAGAAGAAGATCCAAGAGCTGGAAGCTGAAACTAGATAAATTCAGACTAGATACATTATTTTAACAGTTAAGGCAATAAACGATTGGAACAACTTCCCTAGGGATGTGGTGTATTCTCCATTCCTTGGAGTCTTTAAATAAAGATTCATTGTCTCCTTCTAAAAAATATACTCTTGCTCAACTACCAGATATGGGCTTGATGTAGGGATCATTGGATGAATTGATTTGGCCTATGTTATGTAGGAAGTCAAACTAGATGATTGTGATGGTCCCTTTGGGCCTTCAAATGGATGCATTGATAGTGTCAGTGACACTACTTACAAGCTTAAAGTTATGCATATGCTTGAGTACCTTGTTAGATTGGGCCCAGAGGTTTTGATCCAGACCCCATAAAAGTCAATGTTAAAATTACCATTGATTTCAATGGGAGTTGGATCGGGCTCTTAGCCTTTAGAGAAGGCTGTTGGTGCAGAGTGGGAGGAACCAGCATTATGGGCTCTATGAGTCTGCACAGAAGAGTTTTCTGCTCCATCTCAAATTGTTCCTTTCTCTTTTGTTCTCTCAATGACGCATTGTTTTGCCTTTTGCAGCTTTTTTGGTAATTTTTTTTCTTTTCCAACCTTTCCTCCATGCCTGCAATGGGGTCTGCCTGCTCATTCCAGCCAGCTGGTGTTCTGGTGACTCAATCTGCTTATTCTTCTACGACACTTCCGAGATTTGTAATGATGGCTTGAACTTCACCGTTTATAGATCTTAGCTCCAATACGTGTCTTTTGCATCTTCTTCGATATACAGGCTGTTTACAACGGGCTAAACTCAGTACTGGAGAAGACAGATACATCTTCCTGCTGCTTATTTGATCTGACACTTAAAAAGAACCTGCTGCCGCTTTCTTTTGCCTTCCCCCACCCCGCTCTTTTTTAAAGAGGAAACATTATGCCTTCTGCTGTTCTGCTGCACTTCTGATCTGGAGATCAATACTCCTCGGTTACAGTTATTTTTGAATGTAACATCTTTGTAAATAACACAGCAAGTGGGGAGAAACTGCTCTCTGTCTCTTCACAGGGCTGCCCAGTGTCACATGATGCTCTCTCCTCTCCAGGTCTGTCATTTACCATGCTGTACAGAGAGGGATTCTCACCTCCCCGCTTCTCGAGGAGGTGTCTCTACATGGGCACCCGCAAATGCAAATGACCTTTAGAAACGTCATACTACACTGCAAAGCCATGTCTAATTTGCCATGCCTTGGCCTTATCCAGTACCAGTAAATAACAGCTCAGCACTGAGGTGCACTGGCAAAGTCATCAAGGAGTGGGAGGGCTGGAATAGCAGGATTGAGAGGGGCGTGGCGGTTCCAGGACTATAAATAATCTGGTCTGGGGAGGGCGGTGGCTGAGGAATAAGGTACCAGTGGCAGAGCTGTGTGCAGGGATTTGCTCAAGTGCTGTCTGAATTACAGGTGCATGACGTTATTTGTCACGTTATGGAGTTTAAAACCAGAAGGGACCATGAGATTGTCTAGCCCAGTGGGTCTCAAGCTATTTACCATTGTGGGCCACATATGCAGCTCTCTGTGTTGTGCGCCACATCCACACAGTATATAGGCTACCTGTATGGCCCTGAGGCTATCACATGGGCTGCCACTGTGTAATGATTGGGCCGCAAGTGGCCCATGGGCTGTGGGTTGAGAACCACTGATCTAGTCTGACCTGCTCCAGCTACTCCTGTATTGAGCCCGGTAACTAGCCCATCACTTTAATAAGGACTACATTGCTTTACAGATTTGTTCTTTAACAAAGACACACTCAAGCGCAGCCCGGAGTCCCCAGCCTAGTGAAGTGGGTCCTGGGATTCTGGCTACTTACAGGCTGTACTGATGAAGGCTGAGTAGAGTTCCCTGGGAATCAGGGAATCAGGCATGTCCCGGAAAAACTCTTTAAGCAGAGCTGCCACATCATGGACACAATGACTCTCATCCAAGACAACATCAAATCCCCGGTCGAATTCTTCCCGCAGCTTAAATAATGGGAAAAAGAAAGAGAAAAAGGCAAGCAGCAATCAGTCACTTCTCCATCTAGCATAGGGGTTCTCAAACTGGGGGGTCCCGAGGCTATTACATGGGGAGGTCACGAGCTGTCAACCCTCACTCCAAACCCCGTTTTGCCTCCAGCATTTATAATGGTGTTAAATATATAAAAAAGTCTTTTTAATTTAAAAGGGGGGGGTCACACTCAGAGACTTGCTATTTGAAAGGGGTCACCAGTAAAAAAGTTTGAGCGCCACTGGGTCTAGCAGTCTGGGGCCTGTCCCCATGAGGGCTGTGGGCATGCTTTTCCCACTGAAGTGAAGGGGATTGGAGTGTGTTCAGGTCACAGAACAATCAATAGATTTTAAGGTAAGAAGGGACATTTATGATCATCTAGTTTGACTTCCTGCACAATGAGGCCACAGCTGCTGGCTGAACTAGAGAATCACCCACTGTGATTTGAAGATGGCAAGTGATGGAGACTCAACCACATTTCTATGGAAATTGCTCCGATGGTTAATTACCCCATTTAAAAATGGACACTTTTTTCTAGTCTGAATCTAATTAGCTGTTGATCTGCTTTTGTCTGCTATTATTAAAGAGACCTTTGCTGTTAGAATCTTCTTCCCATGCAGATACTGCTACACTATGATCAAGTCAGCTTTTAACCTTCCCTTTGATACACTAAACAGACTGACCATTTTAAGTCACTTGCTCTACAGCAGGTTGTCCAGCTGGCAAATTATTTCTGGCTCTTTTCAGAACCCTTTCCAATTTTTTCAAATTTTAATCTGCGGATACAAGAACCAGACTGTATGTCAGTGATGACCTTACATATGCCACATACAGAGGTAAAACCACCTCCCTGCTTCTAGTTGACATTGACTTGCTTAAATATCCAAGGATTATGTTCAGCCTCTTAAACATAAAATTGTACTGGGAGCTCATGTTCAGCAGATTATCCACCAAGTCCTTTTCTAAGATACTGCTTTCCGGGATGTAAACCCCCCATTCTGTAAGTATGATGCACGTTCTTTAGCACTAAATGTATGATCTTGCATTTGCCTGTATTAAAACACATTTTGTTCAAATGAGCCCAGTTTACCAAGCAATCCAGATCAGTGTGTGCAACTGCCCTGTACCCATTTTTACCACTCCACCAATTTCTGTGTCACCTGCTAAATTTATCAGCAATGATTTTATGTTTTCTTCTGGATCACTGATAAAGATATTAAATAGTATCAGGCTGAGAACAGATCCTTGCAGGACCCTATTAGTAACACCCCCACTAAATGCTGATTCCCATTTACAATTACTTTCTGAGGTCAGTTAACCAATTTTTAATCCACTTAACATGGGCTGCAATGATTTTGTAGGGTACTGGGCCTTTTAAAATATAATTTTGAGTGGCACTAAGTTAAATGCCTTACTGAAGACTAAGTATATTGTGTGACCACGGTTTCCCTTATCAACCAAAACTTGCCATCTCATCAAAGCACAATGTCAAGTTCACCTGACAAGATCTATTTTCACAGAATCATGTTGATTGCTAAAACAACAATGCTACCATTCTTTAATTCTTTACTGGTGGCATCCTGTATCAGATATTCCACTGGTTTGTCCAGGCTAACCAGCTGATAGTTATACCGGGGTCCCCAATATTCCAAGACTTGTTAATTATTACTCAAACAACTCCCCAGCCAATTATTTTAAAACTCTTAGGTAAGATATCTCATCTTGCAGATTCAAAAATGTTTATGTTCAGTAGTAGCTGTTTAACCTTCTGTCTAGTTAATGTTGGAATAGAAAATATTTGTATATGACTATAAATACAGAACAGAAATATCTTTTGGATACTTCCTTTTTTGTATTATTGACAATTTTATCTTCCCTATATATAACATTACTAGGATTTCTTTTTTTCTCCCTTGAAGTATTTAAAGAATTCCTTTTTAATTGTCACTCATTCTACTGGCCAGACATTTTTCACTTGTGATAGCAGAGGGGGGTCTATGTAGCAAAGGCAGAACAAATTCCAATAGTTTGAAGTTGAAGCTAGACAAAGGAACATACTTTTAATAATTAAGATAATTAACCTCTGAAACATCTTACATGGTGATATGGTGGATACTCTATCACTTGAAATCTGTAAGGGTTGGATGTCTTTCCAAGGGATAGGCTCTAGCTTAACTAACAGCTATAGGCTTGATGCAGGAATCACTGGGTAAAATTCCCTGGGCTGTGTTATCTAGAAAGTCAGACTCCATGATCAGAGTGGTCCCTTCTAGCCTTAATATCTATGAATCAGTTCCAAGAAATATTACAATAAAGAGAGAGGTGGAAGAACATAGTAGAGGTGATGTCTTTGGCCCCAGTACATCACCTTTGGGCCACATATCATAAGAAAAACTAGCTGGGGTTCGCCTTGCATAGGGAAATTGCCAGCTGGCATGAAGCTAGCTATACCAACACTTCACAGTCACACCCAGAGTAGAGGGCATGATGGAGGCATGGCCACAGCACATAGCAATCCAGCTGTTACCAGCCAAAGTAAGTTAGAGTAGCCCCAAGGCAGCTCTAAGTTATGGCAAGGGCCAAATCAGCTCCCAGTTGCCTCCCAGTTGCTCAGCTGGACCTAAGGATCTAGGCCCATGTTTCCCTCTGGGTTCTTGTCACTGGTTTCCTAGGCCCAGTCTCTGTACTGTGTTTTCTATACTGTGTTTTCTTTTCTCTCTTTGTCTGCCTCTTCCCAACTGCCTCCCAGCAAAGCTCTCTGTACAGCACCATCCCTACTGATTTTTAACTTGACTGTGTGACCTAGAAGAGATACAATACAACTGGCTCAGGGAAGCATGTTCTAGCCCTGGCCTATCCTTCAGTGGGATTCCTGATCCTGCCACACAGGGAGACTATTTTCTTGCTGTGCACACAAGCCAGAATGAATTATGTTATAGCACAAGGGTCTCACCACCCTGGATGCAGCCACATTTAAATCTGGTTCCCAGGTTCCCAGTAGGCAAATCTGTGTTCCCAGCTCCCATTCGCCTTCTAGGTCCCTATGTGGTACCTGTCACCTATACAGTTGGGCACTCTACCTGCTGAACTCTTTTCTTAGAGCTTCCGACACGGAAAATGCCCACAGTCTGGAGTCCTGAAAGAAAAATAGGTTTGTAAACAGCTCTGTATTCAAATGAATTTGCTTACTTCTCCACAGCCCTGACCTGGAACACTGGGCTCTTTGCCTTTAGCTACAAGGGAAGCCATTGCTTCACTCTGTTAACTCACAAAGAGTTGATAAATGAAAGGCTTCTCCCTGTGCTGCCCTACAATCTGCTATCTCCATGCAACCCCATCCTTCGTCCCCAGGGTATCATCTGCAATTAATTAACCACCCCCTGAATCTCCTGGGTCCCTGGCTCCAGCCTGTGCTACTTCCTCTATTATGTGGGTGCCAGGGACGCATTGCCCAGATTCAAATTGAGTCTGGGGACAAAGATTGGTTTTGAACGAAACTCTAGAATTGTCTGCAGCTGGTGGAACTGAAGCTATGTCTGCATGACAAGCATTAACGCTGCAGAGCTACAGCACTGCAGCTTTGCTACTGTAGCGCAATAGTGTAGATGCTTCCTACAGTGACAGAAGAGGGTATTCCATCAATATAAGAAATGCACCTATCTGAGCAGCAGTAGCCAGGTTTACCTGGCTGCAACTACACCAAAGGCTAGCTTGGCTTAACTACGGAGCTCAAGGGTGTGACACGTTCTCGAGCTCACTGGGGGCTTGTTGCTGATTTCAGGGGGCCTGACGTGACGCCATTTCATTATTCTCAAGGAATCCCTTTGGTTAGAGGGAAAAAGCTTCTTTACCGTATGCCTCAATGTGCTGGCAACATCTGTCCACGACACGCGGGACCTGCCTGTAGATGGGATTGAGGCTCAACGTCTTGCTCCTCTCCAAGGTTCTCCTGAGATCCAGCTCGTTGGGATGTGACAGCTGCAGAGCTTCCAGCAGCCTGCAGGTGTTGTCACCCAAATCAGTGATGGAGTCCACAGACACTCCCCCCTGAAATTAGACACAGAGGTGACTTGGGAGAGCAAGGTGCCCAGAGCCCTCAGTTCATAAGCCCCTGGTGCCCCCAGAAATCCCAGAGCCTCGGCGCTAAAATGAACCCCCACAAGACTCATACCCTGGCCAACAAAATACAGAGGCCTGGTATGCGCCACCCCAGGGCGAGCAAGGGAAGTGAGAAGCTAGATGGAGCTCTCTCATCCCAGGCACTCGGAGTACAGCCCCGGGGTACATACTTTGGTGGCTAGCCGGTACTGCTGCAGCCACATTGCTGTTTTCAGTATGCTGGCTCGAACACAGCTATCTATCCACACTGGGAAGCACTGTGGAGGCAAACCCTTGTTTAAACACACTGCCACTGCTGGAAATTCCCCTTCTATACACACTCCTACTGCTGCCAGAGCTATTAGCGCCTCGGTCTAAATTCCGAGCAAACTCCAGCAAAACTCCTGTTCAGAGTGAAATTTCCCATGGAGCCAAGAGTCACTTCCCTGATACCCTACCCCTGCTCTGCCTTTTCCGCTTGGCTGGAGTATCTTCTGGTGAGGCTCAATGGCCTGGAGTCCTTGTGGGGCTGCTGGCTGATGCTGGCTCCCAAATCCCCCCATTTTAATTATCCAGAGTGCTACTGTAAAGACTTAGCTCATCACTTTACTATGTCACCCCTCTCTTTGCACAGCCTGCCTCACCCACCTGTCTTCGTTCAGATCTGACCAAGAAGGTGGACTCCCCCCATCACTGGCCCATGATGCCAGATTCCATCACCCTCATGTTATGTTTTCAAAGAAGCACCTTCATGTATTCTCCCATGCTGAACAGATTTGTGCCAGTTTCTTTCTCCTCCCTTGTCCATATCCAGTATTGACTCGTCTTGTTCTTACAGTGCAAGCTCCTTAGAGTAAGGACAGTTTTATATTCTGTGTTTGTGCAGTAACTCACAGGACTTGATGCTGCTGGAAGCCCCTCAGTTTCCCCAACAGAAGCCAGCACAACCCAAGGCTGAAAGCAGCCAGAAGGCCAAACTAGGATAGCTTGAACTCGTAGCCAGGGCCCCCAAGAATCAGCCTCAGCAGCTGGGGTGCCATGGCCCCCCTCCTGCCCCTTGATGGAAGCCTGCTCCCAGCACACAGTTTAGTTCTCACGCCACCTGTTTTGCAGCCATACCCTTCTGTGGCTCCGGGACACATTGTTGAGGAAAGTAGGAGAGAGCGGCTCGTCGGCAAATTCTCCCCCGGGCGCCAGCAGGCAACCTCTGCCGAAAGGGGATTTCTTCTGAATCTGAGCTCGAAATTTAGTCACGGTCGCTTCCACCTCCAGGCAGTCTCTGCGGCTGCATTTCACTGCTTCCTCCATTTGCTTGTGTGTCCAGTCATTGGCAATGACCTGGGAGAGCGGGATCCCAAAGGCCTGGGGACAACACTCTGTGAAAACACGAGACAGTTAGGGACTGTGACCTGCAGGTGGGCAGAAACAAGTCAGAGACATAGGAGCAATCCCTCCCTCCAGCCAGGAGCCTGCGCACTCTGCAGCATGGCAGAACTACACTCTGCAGCAACAAAAGCAGAGTCAGGCAATCTGGGGCCCTTGGGAACCCCCCAGCTGCGGTTCCCATTGTCCCACCCCCATGCAAGGGGCAGTGGCAGGAGCCAGACACAAAAGAGCCATCAGGGGAGAGGGACAGCTCAGGGGTTTGAGCATTAGCCTGCTAAACCCAGGGTTATGAATTCAGCCCTTGAGGGGGGTCATTTGAGGGGGGTCATTTAGAGGGGCAAAAATCTGTCAGGGACTGTGGGATTGGTCCTGCTTTGAGCAGAGGGTTGGACTACATGAACTCCTGAGGTCCCTTCCAGCCCTGATGTTCTATGATTGATTTATTCTATGAGCTGCAGGCTGCTCACCATCACTCCTCTTTAGACAGCCAGGGGTCTCCCACACAGCTCTCTGCCTGCAGGTAAGTCAGGTTCTTTCCTGAAGGAGCAAGAGTTCAGCTCCTACCCACAAAGCAGAGGGCTGTGGGGAGGGAATCCTTCAAACACAGAAGAGCCACAATAGGGTGAGCTCACATATGGGGCCCTCTGCTGGGATGGTGGTGATGGAAGCATCCCCCGATCAGATGGGCTCAGAGTTAACACCCCATAGCAATGCAATGGGGCAACTCCCCATTCAGAGCGACTGACTGAGGCAGGCATCGCTGCATCGGTAACACCGTGGCCATCTGTTCAAGATTTTTCTTGCCTCATGAGGCCCAGAAACATTTTCTTTAAATAAACTTTGAAAGTCTAGTACCATGATAGGCCAGATTTCCAAGAGAGGTCAGTGCATCAGTTGCACAGTGGAACACCTCGTTTACACTGACACCGGAGCGTCTCACCCAAGACGCATCAGACATTATTCCTCTCACCCAAGGTGGAGTACCAGGAGTGCTCTAGCCAGGGAGTCAGAGCGCTCTACGTGCCTTGCCAGTGTGGATGGGGAGTAAGGTAGAGAGCTTTGGGCAGCTTTATTGCTGTATAACTTGCAAGTGTAGCCAAGGCCTCGGACTACGCTTCTTTTTTAAAAAAAAAAAAACCACTTGATGGAACATTTCCTCTCCCCTCCCCCAAACATTTACAGTTCATTCTCCGATTTCTTCCATGGGTGGGTTTCAAACTTCAGACTAACTTGCTAGAATCTGCAAAAGCGACAGAGTCTTGGATCATAAGCTTTCGTGGGCTAAGACCCACTTCATCTGATGAAGTGGATCTTCGCTCACGAAAGCTTATGATCCAAAACATCCATCAGTCTATAAGGTGCTACAAGACTCTTTGTCGTTTTTGCGGATCCAGACTAACACGGCTACCCCTCTGTTAGTAGAATCTGTGAACGTAATGAAATGCTGGTGTTTTTATGTTTGTTTGGGTTTTGTGTTATTTTGGGTTTTTTTGAGAACTGTATCTTGGGAACTTCCTATGCAAATGACCGCATATTTGGATCGCTAAGCCTATCCTACACTCCCATCAGGCATAGCAAATTTTAGGACAATCATTGTAAATATGCAAATTTTAGAGCACTTGGAAGAGCTCTCTTTTAAACAGGAAGATGGTTCAAAAAAAGCTCTGACGGCTGAGGAAAAAGCAACAGGGGACAGCCTTCCCTAGAGACTCTCGGTCTCCTCCCTCTCAGCTGGAAATGTTTTCCAAGAGAGGGACTGAGATATAACAAGGCCAGCTGCCAGGCAGTGTGTGGAGACAGAAGGGCAGGCTGCTCAGAACCAGAAGGGAGCTCTGTTGTAAAATTTGCCAGGGTCTGGCTGCCCTGTGACACAGCAGCTGTTACTGAGGGTATGAGGTGAGATGTCGTGGGTCAGAGCCATTGGAGCTGTGGCCATGGGGTGACTCAGCAATGTGTGAAAGGAGGGGCTGGTTGTCGGGGTGGGTGGGGTTTCTGCATATTGGGAGCAAGAGCCAAGAAAATGTGGGGAAGGGGCTCTGCAAATCCCCATCCCCTTTGCTTGGGAAAAAAAGGAGAGTTCAGAGGCCATTCCCCCCATGCTGAGCCCAACATGCAGATGGAACCCTGGGGCTTCCCTGTCGTCTCAGCGCTGCTTCGGGCTCCTAGCTGAACACCTCACAACCGGTCAATTGTCCCCTCCAAATCCTTGAGGGCCTAGAGGGACTGGGCAGGGCTTGTACTTGAGGAGCACCAAGGAAGCCCCCTCCCCAAACACCTCTCAAGTCATTCCATTCTGACTACTGCACTTTCTCCGTATCCACAGGAAATTTCATGTGCAAAACCCATAGGTAAGCTGGCATGCAGATTCCAGATGATTCACTCTCACAGAACCGTAGAATCACTTTATCCTGCTCCCTGCCCTTTCAGAATGGGAGTGTTGAATTCCCAAACACAAATGCTGCAAAGCCAGGGACATACGCAATTAAGAACCCATTTCCCACACAGCACAGCCATGCAACTTTAATTCTGCCCCTGCGATCCCTTAAGGAGCTCCTCAGGGAGAGATCATAATTCCTTTGCTTCCACGAGCCTTTTTTGTTCAGTGTGAGCTCTGCCCAGGGCCGGCTCTAACTTTTTTGCTTCCCCAAGGGAAAAAAAAAAACCCAAAAAGTTAGAGCCCAGTCCCGCAGCCCCCCGCAACGCAAAAAAAGAAAAGGGAGAGAGAGCCTCCCCAAGTGCCACCCCCACCAAAAAAAAACAACCACCGAGCACCACCCTGCCAAAAGAACTGCCCCAGTGCCGCCCCGCCGAAACAGAAACAAACAGAAAAAAACCCCAGCACCACCCCGCCAAAACAACCCCCCAGTAAACAAAACAAAACAAAAAAAACCCGAGCGCTGCCCCGCCACGCCAAGATTGGCCACCCCTTAGAAGGCGCTGCCCCAAGCACGTGGTTAGTCGGCTGGTGCCTGGAGCTGGCCCTGTCTCTGCCCCCAGCCTGGATCCATGGTGCTACCTGCAGCACAGAGGGGATCTGTTGGCACATACAAGTGGCAGTCCTGATCTGAAGTTATGCTGGGCACAGAGAAAAATGGCATGTTTGGTTGGGAAGGGCTAAGGTAGCAGTATTCCTAGGTCCTCTTCCCATCCCCACAAGGGTAGGATTAAGATTGCATGCATGTGTTGTGTAGGAAGAGTCTCTTTATCTCTGTTCCGAGTTTTCCAATATCTATGATTTGTTTAGTCTTGATAATCTTGAAGGAGATTCCTGGCTTTTGCAACATTTGAGTGTTGGCAATGAACTCACCTTCTGGCAGGGCAAGAAGATCACAGGGCAGTGCTGAGAATAGAAAGTATGTCAGTAGGGAACCTGGAAATACTGTATTTATAACACGGCCCATGGAGGAAACCCATTTAAGGACACCTTCCAGAAAACAGTTTGGGGCTGGAGGAATCTTTGATTTCCAGGTGATTGCTGTAAGAATGGTCTGTCTTTTTATTCACACACAAAAATAAAATAAACAAATGTCCCTCAAAGTCAAACCCCATAAAAAGACAAACACAAACCAAAGACCAAAACCCTATCCCAAGCAGAGTCGCTCCATCAACCCCAAAAAAAGAGATGTGCCAGAAACTCGATGGAGTCCCCTGGGGCCTGTGCTCCTGCTGTTGATTTTCCAAGGGAAGCGCTCATATACTAGAGCAATGGGTGTTTGTAGCAGTGTGCGTGCAGTGGTAAGCAAGCTTGGTTGGAGGCAGGACAAGGAACGTGTGTCTGAAGTGAACGAAGGATGTTTAGGTGAAAGTTCTTAATGGAGCACCTGGATTGTAGAACAGTCTGCTCAAGGGGAATCCATTGCAGGAGAGACTCAAGAACAGGTTCGCTGGGAAGTAACACGTTCACATACCAACACTCCCCCCGTATCCACACATACGCGCCTATGACCATCTACTTACACATGCACGTCATCACACTCTGGGGAAAAGGAGGGAATAACATGCCTCAAAGGAGAAATTCATAATCCAGGTAGATAGGGCGCCTTGACTTAGCTTATTTTTAAAGACCATGATGACTTTGAGGAGCACAATGGCAGACTGACAGGAGGAATTCGCTCACCTTTCTTCTCCTTGGAGGAGTTCTCCAGTTTTCTTCGGATAAATTTGTTGCGTTTGGGTCCAGCTGGTGGGGGGAAGGGGTGAGAAAAGACTGCATGTCATTAGGTCATCTTCAATACACGGCCTATCCAAACCTATCCACAACGCTTCTCCCCTTTACTATCCACTCTCTGAGTGCAATGGCATCAAGTAGCAAAAAGGCTACTATAGATTTCTGTTCAAGTGTCCACATATAAGAGGAGGAGGGGTTGTATTGCACCATGACCTATCAGGATATCCTCTATAATAATTCCCATCCCTCATTCCATTCTTCTCTGCAGCCTGTGGCCACTCTTTATTATTGTCTCTTTTTGTTATAAAGAGCAAGTGTCTTAACTATACATCCTGTGGTAGAGAGCTCCCTGCCACATCTGGTGGTGAACAGGGGAAAGAGCAGCCGCAGAGAGAGGTCAGTTCCATAAGCTTTCTACACAAACATCCTCCAAGTGATACACTGAGGATTTACCAGAACTGAACACAAACTCTGAGCTGAGTGGTGTGACAAGGTGGGATTTTTTATAATATTCTTCTGAATCCTGCGTGTGCCTCAGTTTCCCTCTGTACTTTGCATTGCTAACCAGTGTGGGGGAAGGGTTAAAGCTGCTCTTGGGGCAGCATAGGAGACATGAGGGGGTATTCCTTGCTGTTCCAGGGTGCAACAAATGAGTTGTTAAAGAACTGGCTGGAACCTGTTGAAAACAACCTGTACTGATGCTGAATGCAAAAGAGACAATAGGAGGATCCAGTGACCAGATCATTTACCCCTAGCAATCAGTGACCAAGAGGACAGATTTCCTCCTTCGCCTCCCAGCATGGCAGCTGAGCAAAGACCAGCCTGAGAACAAAGGGTTAAGAGCCGACAGCACAAGATAAGAATGAGCTTCTGGAAGAAGCTCTCAGCAGGGACTGAAGAAGGGTCAGAGCAGTGGGTCTCCACCCGCACCCATGGGCAGCTTGCAGCTCAATCAGCACACAGCTGCGGCCCATGTGACATCCTCAGGCCCATACAGGTAGTATTGGATCTGGTCCACAATGGTAGATAGGTTAAGAACC
The DNA here is from genome assembly GCA_007922305.1 of Dermatemys mawii. Lineage (NCBI taxonomy): Eukaryota > Metazoa > Chordata > Testudines > Dermatemydidae > Dermatemys > Dermatemys mawii. Next base: position 1,869,490 of record ML677377.1, on the reverse strand, counting down.
ATTGGGTCAGAGAGAGACAGAGCTTGAAATTGAATCCATTACCTCTTGGCTGGTGGATTGCTCTGGCCTGGTCAGATGGACTGGCTTAACCTTCATTTCTCTGTGCTAGCCTAAGGATTAGAAATGCCAAAAGGTTGCCCATGCAGCCTTAATTCTCCCCTCCCTCATATATGCATAATAATGCTGTCTTTAATACATGATCACATAGTATTGTTCCCACAGGACTCTGCTTTATTCAGTGACCAGAAGGGACAGTGCTCAGGGAATTCAATATTTCTTTTGTTTCTCATCATTCAGTTTGCGGTCCCTGCCTTATTTACTGCCACCATCCAAACCCTTGGCTAACTACAGAATTACTATGTTTCACACAAGCATTTCAACAATGATCTCTTTGCAGCATCACAAACCTTCAGCCACCTTAATGTTCATCTTCCCAACATCTCTGTACGATGGCTGAGTATTGTCTCGTTTCACAGAAATGGGGCATGGAGGTGGAGAGATTAAATTTGTAATTTGAAAAAATCTCCATTAATTTTGGGTGCCCAATTTGAGAAGTGTTGGGTGTGATTTTTTGGCGTACTTAGCATTATCTTGAACTTTGCCTGTTTGAAGCTTTGTATGTACATTAACTGATTAGCCCTTTTGCCCTCCAAGTGAGGTAGGTGAGTGTGTTAGGGTTGCTACCTTTCTCATTGATGGTCACTGGACCCCCAAGGCTCTGCTCCCTAACCTGTCTCTGCCCCAAAGCCCCATCCCTGTTCCATCTCTTCCCGCCAGGGACCCATCCCTGCTCCCCCACCTTCCCCCAGACCCTATCCCTGCTCCACCTCTATCCTCAAGGCCTTGCCCCCTTCTCCGTCTCTTCCCTATGTAAGGATACAGTCATATTGTAAGGTCTAAAGCCTAAGGCCTTCATCTGCAGCCAGATTAAAAGAGCAGCCAAGCTGAGAACAGGGAAGCGGGAAGTCACATCCTTACATTCCATCTAAATTAAATTAAAATAATGTAATATCAGGCTATTAAGAAGACCACCCCATCTTAAGGGCACCCACTATTATCAGATAAAGAAACAGATTTTAAGATGGTTAAAGAAAACTTATTTTGAGAGCATTCTCTTTGTTAAGAAATTACTTATTAATAGTTGTGGTTCTGAAATTTTTATTTTTTTATTGTTTTGTTATTATGGTCCCCACTTCCCTATTATTTACCTGTATGGTTTTTGTTTGCTTTATAATTAATTTTGCTAGGTGTAAGTTAATTAGAATAGTGGGATATAATTGGTTAGATAATTAGGTTACAATATATTAGGATTGGTTAGATAGATTTTAGTAAAATGATTGGTTAAGGTACAGCTAAAAAGGATTTACATATTACTGTATAAACTCGGGTTCAAAAGGAAGTTCTTTGGGAACCAACTTCAGGGCACACCCCAAAGATTAGAGTTGCCAGACTTTAACACTCTGTCAATGATACCGTGCAGAAACTGGAGTCGCCCAGATGAACCAGATTCTGACTGGCCATTAAGAAAAGTTTATTTGTTTTATTGGAAGTGGTGAGCACTGCATGTGTAGCGTGTGCAGTTTGCTTTTAGTGATTGTTAATAAATAGAGGTTATGTGGTATATTACTGTGTAACGCTCTTCCACTGCTAAAAGGTCCTGCAAACCTGCAGAAATAGTATACACCCAGAACCGTATGTATTGGGGAAGGGTATGGGTACTTATATTGACCAGGTTAGTAATGCTCCGAGCCCTACAAATTGGGCATGGGTGGCTCTGAGCCCTAGGGATTGGGTAAGGGTAGGTGCTTTTTGCCTGGAGCCCTGTGAACTGGGAAAAGGTGGGGGTGCCTAAATTAACCTGGTTACGCCTGTAGCCCTACAGACTGGGAAAAGGTGGGTTGCCCTAATTTATGCAGGTAACAAATTTGGTGGAGAATGTGGGCAGCCTAAGGTCTTTTGGACTGAACTGATAGAGTCTAACACAGTAAATAATGGCAGAGTCCCTGTGCTTTCTGTCAGAAAAGTCACTACTTATCTGGCAGAATGACCACCCCAGAACAACAAGAGAAAAAGGAAATGAAGAAAAGGGACCAGGAAGGGTGGAGGCTCGTTGAGGAGCCCACCTTCCTTGCTAAATGGCTAGTAGGACAAAGCCTGTGCCAATGGGAAAGGACGGTTCAGTGAGGAAAGCAGAATCGGGTCCAGACAAGCAGGCAGGCACCAGATAAAGAGATTGGAAAACAAGTTGAGAGCCCTGAGGGGCACAGTGGCAGGAATAAGGAAAGGAGTAAGTACAGGCATGGGGATTTCAGATCCCTAGGACAATACCTGAAATGGTGAAATCTGAGCTAATGAAGGCGTTACTTTGGGAGATAAGCAAGTGATTTCAGGAAAGAGAGTGAGAGGTTAACTTTGCAGAGACTGGAGGAAATTAAGCAGTTGAATGTTGTGAAAATGTTGAAAAGGAAAAGTGTTATAGGAAAAGAATTCTTGGTTTCTTCACAGCCATTCTATAGGGAAAATGGCCCTTTTCTAAAGGAATGTCTGTAAATAAGTCAGGCAAAAAGACAGTCTGATTTAAATCATTTGACCATAAATAATTTAGTTAAATTTGCTAAAAGAACAAAAGGGGTTTCTATTGGAACTTAACTGCCCCTCAAATGTAATCTATGTTCAGCTGTGTAAAAATTAAAGCAGTGTAAGGGATGTTAAGCAAAAGAGTATGTATGTATCTGTGTGTGTGTGTGTGTGTGTGTGTGTAGTGTGTGTATGTGTGTATTGTGTAAATATGTGAGGTTTTAAGGACCTAAATCAACACTCCTAGTTTGTAGGTTTAAGATGAATTGGTTTGGTTTGGTTTTTAAATAATACCACTAAAGTCCATTTGAATCTTTCATTCAAAGTTGCAAAACTGACAGACACTTTCTGCCAGACACAGGTAACTAGTGTTGTTTGGCTTTGGTCTTTAGAATTTAACCCTTATGGTACCTCAAGGCTTTATATTGTTCAGTATCTTTTTAAAGACCAAAGTTGTGGCTGCAGCAGGGCAGTTAAACCCAGGAGAATGGGAAGAGATTCTGGCTTTGTAACAAAATAGCAGAAAAGAGCTGTAGTAAAAAAATAAGAAATTAAAAAAAGACAGTGCCCCTCTTGAGCAACAGCAGGATTGAGGTGCACACAAAAAAAGCAACATTAGGAACACTGAGCCTTAAGGTGGTTCTGAGTAATCAGACTGTCACTTTGATAAGGGTACATGAAAACTATGGGAGCATAAAAGAAATAGTTACACTGTACGTAAAAATGGATATGGCTAATGTTATAAAAATTAAACTGTGAAAGGAATGTACATTTTTCCCAGGACATGGGTAGTGTATACTGTAGAAGGGGTAAAAGAAATGCAAACAAAACATGCTCCTTAATTAAAATCCTATTAGGGCTCCAAAGAGAGCCACAATAGGTTGTATTTTCTTTTTCAGATCACTGTGTTTTGAAAGCAGAAGCTGAAAGTGAAAAGAAATCAAAACTCTGGTGGAAGTTGATTGTGTCTCTTTTAAGAGAGTCTGTGAGCTCTGCTGCTGGCTTTGGATCCAAAAGCAAGCCAGAAAGCATCTGTGTTGATGCAAATTACCTAACTGATAGAGGAAAGAGAGAACTGCTCATAAATGGCAGCACCAAGGAGTCGCAGACTGGTCAGCAAACAAACTAACTGAAACCAAAAGGCTCAAATTATGACCCTCCAATGAAAGGTGAAAAGAAAGAAATCAACCCTAAGAAAAGAGGGACAGGTTAATCCTAAGTAGAAAAAAAACTTTTTTGTTTGTATGCACAGTGCTGAAATCTGAAGACAGATACAAAAGGGGTCTGCTTATATGCGTGATACCCCTACCTTTTAATTCACCAAAACCCAAAGGATATAACTACATTAAAACACCCTTGCAAAATTTTCAATAAAACATTGAACACACTGGCCTCAAAAACAAATTGTCTGACTAAAAAGGCATGTTTGAGAGTGGTAGCCGTATTAGTCTGTGTCCTCAAAATGAACAAGGAGTACTTGTGGCACCTTAGACACTAATAAATTTATTTGGGCATAAGCTTTCATGGGCTAAAACCCATTTCATCAGATGCACAGAGTGGAACATATAGTAGGAAGATGGATAGATAGATAGACAGACAGACAGACAGAGAACATGAAAAAGATGGGAGTTGCCATACCAACTCTAAGAGGCTAATTAATTAAGATGACCATGTACATTGGCCAAACTGGACAGACTCTACACAAAAAAATAAATGGACACAAATCTGACATCAGGAATCATAATATACAAAAAACAGTAGGAGAACATTTCAATCTCTCTGGCCACTCAGTAACAGACCTAAAAGTGGCAATTCTTCAACAGAAAACTTCAAAAAAGACTCAAATGAGAAACTGCTGAACTGGAATTAATTTTCAAACTGGATACCATTAAATTAGGCTTGAATAAAGACTGGGAGTGGCTGGGTCATTACATGCACTGAAATCTGTTTCTCCATGTTAATTTTCCTCCTACTGTTACTCACACCTTCCTGTCAACTGTTTGAAATGGGTCATCCTGATTACCACTACAAAAAGTTTTTTTTCTCCTGCTGATAATAGTTCACCTTAATTGATTAGCCACTTAAAGTTGGTATGGCAACAACCATCTTTTCATGTTCTCTGTATATCTGCCTATTGTATGTTCCACTCTATGCATCTGATGAAGTGGGTTTTAGCCCATGAAAGCTTATGCCCAAATAAATTTGTTAGTCTCTAAGTTGCCACAAGTACTCCTTGGTTTTTTTTAAAAGGCATGGTATAACAAGATATCTTTAATAGATTTAATGCTAATGTTATTGTTAATATTAAACATTGGGATAAATTTAAAGCTAACAAGTACTCCTGTAACAATGTATAGTGTGTATGATTTTTGGAAAAAAAACTTTAAGGCCGGGGTGGGAAAACTACGACTTACAGGCCAGATCTGGCCCCTCAAGGCTTTGGATCTGGCCCACGGGATTGCCTCTCCCATGGTGCCATTGGCTCTCCTCTGCTCCGGGAAACGGCAGGCACCAGTGTGTTAAAAGGAAAACATCCTAAAGTGGTAAAGGCACATTTGTAAGCAAAATATTCATGAAATACAAGGTTTATCTGTTGGTGGGAATAAGAGGATGGACATAAAAATGGTTGAAGCACAGAGTGAAATTACCAAGGGGGAAAAACAGATACGTAAAAACATTGGTTGTTGGGAAAAAGAATCAGTAATAATTAGCAAGTCTTAATCAACTTCCAGCACGCAAGCCCAGCTCAATGCCCCTGGGTGTTAAATAAAATTGAATATAAGGAAAGAAAGGCCATTGCAACACCTTCCCTGATTACTGTAAGGGGCAGTACATAAAGGCCCAGTGAAGGCATAGCTGCCCTAATACTATTTCAATGTAAACTACTAAAGGTTATTGGATTTGGCCGGCAGCCAGGAGGGGTGGGTAGCCTGAAAAAAAGGCTCCCAAGAAGTGTATTAAACTGCTTTGGGTAAAACTGGATTAGGAGTTGAAGTATTGGATGCTACTAACATAGAGGTAATGACAAACAAACAAAGTTATGTTACAGCTAAAATACAAGAATTGGAAAAGCCCATCAGTGTATCCTTGTCAAAATCAGAAATGGGACAACAATTATTTTCTAAAATACTGCCAGCATGGCAACAGTAAGGGGGAAAGAATCTGTTACTTTTAGCAGGGACTATGGATACAATACAAGAAAATGTATCCTTATCATTAACCTGTACACAGGCCCAGGAAATAAATCAGCAGTTAGTTATTCAAGTAATTTGGGAAGACATGCAAGGAAATTTGTCTTTGGAAATAAAAAAGTTGCTGTGGGAAAATGTTACCACAGGGGAGAAGCAATTGATCGTGTGGTAAAAAATGGTAAATTTTACCCTAAATAAAGATTGAATGGTTCTACAAGCCTACGTAGTCACTGTACACCCCAGTCTAACTATTAATATATATCCAGTGGTACCTGTAAAAATCCAATTAACAAAAAATTTGGTTATGTATTTGTAGTGGGGTGGTTACCCACTCCAGCCCGGGAAAGGGCTGCCCCTGGAGACCCTGGAAGCAAAGACCGATTGGGAAGGCAACCACAGCTGGGGCCAGGACCAACTAGGAGCAGGGCGGCTCCAGGCACCAGCCAAGCAAGCTCATGCTTAGGGAGGCAAATTCTAAGGGACAGCATTCCACCCAATCGTAGGGCACCCTGGAGTTTCTTTTTTTTTTTTTGGGGGGGGGGGGGGGGGGGGGAGTTCTTTCTTTTTGGTTCGCCACTTCAGCCGCCCTGCACTCTGAAGTGGTTTTTTGTTGTTGTTTTTTGCTTGGGGTGGCAAAAAAGCCAGAGCTGGCCCTGATAAAAGGGCTGGAAGGCAGGAGCTAGGCAGTCTCTCTCTCCAATCTTGAAGGGATCAGGGCCTGGCTGCCTGAGGGATGGGGCACCTGAGGTGGAGCAGTGCTGGGGAATAGTCAAGGGAGCTCCAGCGTAGCAACTCCCCAGACTGCCAGCCTGAAGTGAGGTCTAAGGAAGGTACTGGGGTTAGGCAGAGGTACTGTCCAAAGAACCCCTGTGCCGACGATGAGTGGTTTACAAACTGCAGTTTGCCCCAGGAAGCAGGGGCAGAAGCTGACTGGGAGTAGCCACTGAGGCAAGATAGGGGTAGTGGGTTGGGGATTCCCCAGGGAGGGGAGACCCAGAGACTGCGGGGATACTGCTGGGGCAGAACCCTGAGATAAAGGGACACCAGGGTATGAGAGAGACACAGCGGGCCAGCGGCAAGCGGGATGATGACCAGCAGAGGGTGCTGTGATGGCTGGTGAGCTAATTCCTGGGACAACTAGCAGGAGGCACCACGTGGGTAATCCCGGACCGCTACATTATTCCACTAATCATCATTCCAGGGCATATAAAAAACCCCCAACAATTAAAAACCATTAACGTGTTTCAGTGGGTAGCCAATAACTTGGGATGTGTGTGTAAAAATCAAAATGTACAAGGAAAAAGATAAATGTTTTTACGTTAAGGACAAAAAAAACGCAAAATGTATCTTTAATATATTCACTATACAAAAGTCAGCTGTTGTATATGCAGGAAGGGGATGTGTTTGTGTTAAGTCATTGTCCAATGGTAGTAGTAAATGATAAGGAATTGTATTTTATAACTTATTTATTTAATAGATGTTTTTGCAACATTACAAAGATTAAAAGTTGTGATTTTGAATACTATGGACCTGTATGAATTGTAAACTACTTAAAGTTTAAACAACAGTTGTATCACAATGTAATGCCTATAACCTTAGGCATCAATAGGACCATGATAAAAAAATTGTTAATCCATCCTAAGTTACATTTACAAAATATTGCAAAGACAGGAGAACAAATAGGTATTAAAGTACAACATAATAATACAGGCTTAAGAATAGCAGCCGTGTTAGTCTGTATCCGTAAAGAAAGCGAGGAATACTTGCAGCACCTTAGAGACTAATCAGTTTATTTCAGCTTAAGCTTTCGTGGGCTATAGCCCACTTCATCGGATGCATAAAATGGAACAAACAGAAGTAAGATGCATTTATACACAGAGAAAGAAAAAAAAAAGTTGTAAATTACCATACCAATTCTAAGAGGCTGTTTAACGTGGATGGGCCATTATCAGCAGGAGAAAAAAAAATAATACAGAAATCACTCATGTTCTAAAAACTAATGCAAATACAGGATAACACTCCTGGTGGAAAACCCTATCAGGGCGGTCACCTTCTGCAGCTAGTAAACAAAATATCTTGGTTCACCCCATTGTGGTGATCACTGGAATCCAACTGGCTTTATTAGTAAGCATAGTAGCTTTGGCATGCTGGATGACGAGAACTGTTTGAAACTACAGAAAGTTGGCATGCAAAGTCAAATAAGGCCCTTGTTAATTGTACCCAGGAAGCAAGCCCAAGCTCTTTAGGTCTGAGTATTGGACTTCTGAAATAGCTATGATGGCTTTGCTAAAAGTGTCATTAAGGAGGGGACTGTAAGAATAAAGCCTTTGTCTGCAGCCATATTGTAAGGCCTAAAGCCTAAGGCCTTCATCTGCAGTTAGATTAAAAGAGCAGCCAATCAACAGCCATTAGCTGAGAAGCAGGAAGTCTCATCCTCATATTCGATCTAAATTACATTAAAACAATATAATATCAGGCTGTTAAAAGGGAGACCCCGTCCGAATGGCACTATCACCAGACAAGGAAACAGATCTTAAGATGGCTAAAGAAAACTTAGTTTGATAGCATCCTGTCTGTCAAGAAATCACTTATCAATAGTTATGGTTGTGAACTCCTCATTTCTTTATTGTTTTGTCATTATGGTCCCCACTTCCCTATTGTTTACCTGTATGATCTCTGTCTGGTTTCTGTCTGCTGTATAATTAATTTTGCTAGGTGTAAGTTAATTAGGGTAGTGGGATATAATTAGTCAGAGAATTATGTTAGGATTGATTAGATAGATTTCAGTAAAATGACTGGTTAAGGTACAGCCAAAAATGACTCAAATTTCACTATATAAACTGGGGTCCAAAAGGAAGTTCTTTGGGAACTAACTGCAGGACACAGCCCCAAAGATCAGAGCTGCCAGACCTCACCACTCTGCCAATGATACTGTGAGGAAACTGGATCCCCCAGATGGACCTGATTCTGAATGGTCATCAAGAAAAGTTCAACTGTCTTACTGGGAGTGGTGAGCACTGTATGTATAGCATGTGCAGTCTGTTTTTGGTGATTGCTAATAAATAGAGGTTATGTGGTATATTACTGTGTAAGGCTCTTTCACTGGTAAAAGGTCCTGCAAATCTGCAGAAGTAGTATGCACCTGGAGCCCTACGTGTTGGGAACAGGTGTGGGTACTTAAATTGACCAGGTTAGTTACACCCTGAGCCTTGTGGATTGGGTACGGGTGGCCCTGAGCCCTGTGGATTGGGTAAGAGTAGGTGCTTTTCACCTGGAGCCCTATGGACTGGGAAAAGGTGGGGTGCCCTAATGTGTGCAGATAACACCTAGGCCCCACCCCTGCTCTGCCTCTTCCACCAAGGCCCCAGGTCCCCTTTTCAACCAGACTTTCCAGTTTGGAACTGGGCACCTGGCAACCCATTAGAGCATCCAGACACTGAAGTCAAAAACCAGACTGTCTGGGTAAAATCCAGATAGGTGGCAAACCTAGAGTGTGTGTAATTATCATCCTCTTTCTATAGATGGCGGGGGGGAAGTGATGAAGTGAGTCAGTAAACAGCAGCATTGGACCTGGAGGTCAGGGAGGGTGCATTGTATCACATAGGCAGAGATAGAATCTGATTCTTCAGGGCAGCATTCAACTCTCTTACCCATGAGACCATTCTTTCTCTTCCTGCTCTTCTGCCACAAGAATGGATGAAAAGCAGCAGATTCCAAACTGATTCAAAGAAATATTTTTTTTCACACAATGCAGAAATAGCATATGGGACTCACTGCCACAAGATACTACGAATCTTGTGGCAGTACAAGATTCATTGTATCTTGGCATATGGGATTCCCATATGCCTTGGGGCAGTGAGTCCCATATGCCAAGATTCATGGCATCTTGGCATATGGGACTCACTGCCAAAAGATACCACAAGAATGAAAGGCAGCAGATTCCAAACTGATTCAAAGAAATATTTTTTTCACATGATGCAGAAATAACATATGGGACTCACTGCTACAAGATACCACTGAGGCCAGGATCTTAGTAGGGTTCTGACCAGGCCTGGCTTTTAATGGCTAAGAACAGCAGGGTTTGTATAAAGGATGAAATAAATAACCAAATTCTTTGGAAGGGCTTTAAGCCCTCCCACTTCAGCACATAGACCAAACTCTAATTGATGAGGTGACGAAGAAACGCTTCCGGCAACTAGGCTATTCCACAGCTGCCACCACAGAGTTTGTTGAACCTTGCTCTGCAGCAGCTTTCACTGGCCACTGTCAGAGGCAGGATACTTGAGTAGCTGGAGCACTGGTCTGGTTTCATTTAGTTTGGCAGCTCTAATTTATGCCAAGATGCAGAGAAACTGTCTCTGTGGATCTGCTGTGTTTATCTGTCAATTCATGTTAGTGATATTTCCTAGTTGTGTACTTTAGTAAGTCTAACTAAGCACCAGTCTCTTAGAACCAAGACTCTGTGCTGAACTCCATTTGAAGAATCTGCCAGAAGTTTTTACATCTGCGTGCGAATAAAAGGGATCATGTCGTAGGCTGAGAACAGGCAAGGTCATGTTCCCATGCTCCAGAGGAAGTGCAAGTCCTATTAGCCGGGCTGATGCAGCGAGGAAGGCTCTGACCCAAAGCAGTAACAATTGGTTCCAAACCAAGAAATAATTGTGCAAAGATGTCCAAAATGTCAACCAATATATTATCATTATTATTAAAAACAGCAGCAGTAATAGATAATGACAGTGACTAGAGTTATGTAGTCCTCAACCTTTTTCTTTCTGAGGCCCCACCAACACGCTATAAAAACTCCATGGCCCACCTGTGCCACAACAACTGGTTTTCTGCATATAAAAGCCTGGGCACATGTTAGTGGGTAGCAAGCAGGGAAACTGCCCAGGGCCCCAGGGGGACTCACAAAGCTAAATTGCTCAGGCTTTGGCTTCAGCCCTGGATGTCGGGGCTCAGGGCTTCAGCCCCATGTGGTGTGGCTTCAGCTTTCTGCCTTGGGCCCAGTAAGTCAAATACCAGCCCTGCTTGGTGGACCTCATGAAACTGGCTTGCAACCTGCCGCACGGGGAGCCCTGGTTGAGAACCACTGATATAGTCCATTGCCCTTAGATACTGCATGTCTCCTCTCCTTACCTTTAGAAAGGCTGATACCACTGATCATGTTCCTTTTTTGCAGCTGGTAAAAGGCGATTTCTTGCAGACAGGCTCTCTCCAGCTCTGAGAGACTATGCAGGGACACATGCTGCATTCTGACTCTCTGTCCCAGCATAGAAGCTTTGGTAAAATACCCCTGAAATATAAATGAGAAAACATGAAAGGTGGGAAATCGAAACTGTTCTGCTTGGGAGAGGAGTGGTAAAAATCTGACAACTGTATAGACGCTTTCAACCCCAACTATCCCCACTTACACCAAAAACTACGTTAATGATGTTCAGATTGCAAAGAGAAGCACTCAGAAGTGTGGAAGGCCAACTGAGGTTCTGCAGCCAGCTTTAACTCTGGCCTCTGGGGCAGGGCTGGATTACCCAATAGGCAGACTAAGCCCGTGCTTAGGGCAGCAGCAAAGCGGGAGGCACCCAAAAAAAATGATTTGATATTTAATATTTCAAAAAAAGCATTGAAGTAATCATCATGGGAAAAATCAGAACTTTATTAGACATTCTTCCCCCGTTTTTCTGTTCTCTTTTTATTACTTATCCCCACCTAAACCAGAGGGGCGTCCTACTAACGTAGATCGAAATAATACGAAGAAATCAGATCCTGTCACGTATTGCAATAGTTTATTCATATCCTGTTGACTTGAACATGAATCTCTGTGGAGAAGTACAGCAGTTCCACTGTTATATGCCCACAAAGTTTAATGAAACCGGAAAAATGAAATTCAGCCACATTGATTTTCATGATACAGTATTGAAAGACAGAATACAATGTGTATTTCCAAATGCAGAGATCGCACTACGTACTTTTCTAACATTGATGGTTACTAACTGCTCAGCAGAATGCTCTTTTCCTCAGCTGAAAAGAATTAAAAACCCACAGAAAACAACAATGTGTCAGGACAGACTTGGTTCATTTTCCCTATTGTGTATGGAAGTGGATATGCTTCGTCGAGACAGCTTCAATGAACTTATCCAGAAGTTTGCAATCAGAAAATCTAGAAAGACGCAATTTTAATTTTGAATTACATATGGGGGTGTGGGGGCACCATAATCTTTTCAGTGCTTACGGCCTCTAAAGTTCTTAATCCGGCCCTGCTCTGGGGCACATGTATCACTACAGTACAAGTCCAGATCTCTGGGTCCAGCCAAGCTGTGCATTCCTGATCCTGAACGTCGGAGAGGCTAGTTTAGTTTTCTTCTAAATATGTTTTTATACCACAGACTGAGCACCTTCCAACAGTGCATAAAACTATGTGACTATTCATCTCCCACAGGTTGGTTGTTCTCTCTTCCTCTCTCCAAAGGAAGAAGCATATGCAGCGGAGTGTCTTCTTTATGACAGTGTGTCATTTTATTATTAATTGCCATTATTATAACAAAGAAACAGGTCTGCTGTAGTTAAGGTCAAAACCAGCTTTCTGTTCTAAATGCTCTAAAATCTGTACAGTTATCAAATTGCCTTGAAATCTGGGATGTCTCACAGAGGGGTAAGGGAAGGGCAATGATCCAAATTTGGGGGCATTTAACCAAGGGGTTCCAAAAATACAGCACCTCCAGGAAAAAAAATTTTTTAAAAAATGTTGACAGATTCTGGTAACTTTTTTTGCTCACAGATAGTGAGCAAACCAGAGCTCAGATGTTCACACCAGGGTCTCTATTGCTCAAGGGTTACCCCACCAGAGTGCCTGGAAACCACCAGCCCTTTTGAAGAAATCAGATTGAAAGAGTTTGCTTCTCCACTTAGATATTTGGGAAGGCTCATTTGCCTCTTCACATGCCTAACAGAAAGAGAGGCTAACCATCTGGAAAACAGGAGCTCTATTTGGCTTACTGAATCTGAGCACTGGCACTGTAAGTTCAAATCCAGTGTGGGCAGAATTCTGACGTAAAAGAATAAGCATGTTGCTCCAATCTGCCTCCACCAAAGTTTTTTTTTTTTAATTATTATTTTGAGGAAGTGTAATCTGAATACAGCAGAATATTCAGAAAATGTTAAAACTGTTTTGAAAATAAACTATATAGGCAAATGCTGCAAATATTTCAAAACACAGCTAATATCCCCATTCCACTGTAACTAAACCACAGGATGAGGGAGCAGGCTCTGAGCGGTGCTTATCTCAAGCAGCATGTCCCTTCTCTGGCTCCTAGAGGAAGGCATGGCCAGGCACTCTGCATGCTGCCCCATCTGCAGACACCGCTCCTGCAGCTCCAACTGGAGCGCCAGATGGGCTATTGGAGTGCGAAGGAGCCAAAGGAGAGATGAGCCATGTCGTGCGGCCCCCAAGTCAACGCCCCGGCTGGAGAGCCAAAGTGAGATTGAGCTGAGTGGTGCGGCCTCGACCCAGCACCGTGGCCAACATGCCCGAGAGGGACCAAGCCTCATGGTATGGACTCAACACAGCGCCCTGGCCGGAGCATGGCCAAGCCGCTTGGTGAGGATTGTGGGTTGACTTAAAACAGCTCACGGGCCGTAATTTGCCCACCCCTGCACTATACACTGAAATGTAAGTGCAATATTTATATTTCTATTGATTTATTTTATACTTGTATGGTAAAAATGAGGAAGTGAACAGGTTTTCAGTAACAGTGTGCCGTGACACTTTTGTATTTTTATGTCAGATTTTGTAAGCAAGTGATTTTTAAGTGAGGTAGAAGTTGGAGGTACACAAGACAAATCAGACTCCTGAAAGCAGTACAGTAATCTGGAAAGGTTAAGAACCTCTGCTCTAACTTAAGATAGCTTGCAATAGCCTCCGACAGGCTGAGAAACAAGTTGCAATTGCCTGAGTGTTTTGCGCTCCAGTCATTCCCCTTCCTTCCTCCCTCCCTCATCATGCCTCCTACATAGTGGGGCAGAGAAGGAAATGGCTCGTCCTAAAGATGTGCAGTCTTAATACTTTTCCATCAGGGTGCATCCAAATCCTGGTTTTGCTTTTAAATTTAAAATCATATTTTGTATTAAATCAAGATTTTTCTTCATTTAAATTGATATTATTCAAATACATTATTTACATTATTCCTTTGCTCTCTTCCCATTTTATAGTCTTTAATTTGTTTCTTAATTGTTAGTAGAAGTTCCCGTTTCACACAGAGGTTTCCTCTACTTAGCAATTTCATACTTAAAGCTTATCTGGGCCAAAAAAGACAAATCCAGGATGTAGGCCTTGCTGGAGCCCTAGACATAACTAACAGCGTGAACCAAAGGCTGAAAACCAAAGCAGGCCTGGCCTTGGCAGAATAGTAACACACCAAATATTGGCTAACCAAGTAAGCACATTCCTGACCAGAGAGGTTGGTACAAAGACATTCAAATTTCTCAAGCAATTACATAAACAAATTCCCAGGAAATTGTATATGAACACACTGATCCCTCATAAGAGAAGGCTAGAATGACAGGATGAGGGTGTTTTGTCTGAATTATGCAGTGGCTCTCAACCAGAGGTCCAGGGGCCCCTGCAGGGGGACTGCCAAGAAGGGCCAGTATTAGACTCACAGAGGATCAGCATAGAAAGCTGAAGCCCCACTGCACAGGGCTGAAATTCAGGGTCCTGAGCCCCACACCACCTGGGGCTGAAGCCAAACCCTGAGCAATGTAGCTTCATGGTGCCCTAGGCAATTGCCCCATAACACCAGCCCTGGCTTTTATATGCAGAAAACCAGTTATTATGGTACAGCATGTTGGGGAGGCCTCAGAAAGAAAAAGGTTGAGAACTCTTGAAGTAGCGGGTACAAGGAGAAGGGTGGTAGCTAACAACATCATGAGCATAACACATAACTTGTTTGTATCAATGTACAAAAGGGGAAGTCATAGGAGGGGCATCTTTGGATTGGCTGAGGGGACAGCATCCCATTATGTTGATGGAGCCTTTACATTGTCATGGGCATACATGTGTTAGTGTCCCTGTGACCCATTGGCTGAGCAGCGTTGCCACTAAACTAAGCCTGTGGTCTTTCTATATGCATAACATGGGGGTCTGCTGAATCAGCATGCTGCAGCTTGTGTTCATGCAGCTAACACTGGAGCTCCAAGAACAACAGTCCCAGCAGCATTAATGACTCTGCAGCACGAATCCCACCAACATCATTAACATCCTTAGTGTGACCGATTCAAAAACGACATAGATAAACAACTAGCTCGTGCTATATTTGCAACTAACGTATTCCAAAACACTGAACTTCCATATGTCAAGAAAGGTGAAGTGCTCCATCAGGGTTGCAATGGCTGAAGTGATCCAAGAGACTGTATTTAGATGCTGCACACATGGGTCTGAGTACTGAGGGCTGGGGTCATGTTCACAGCAAGCCAACTGAGCGTGCAAAAATAACTACTGAGGAAGGAGCTATTTACAAGTGTGACAAACTGATCCTCCCCATTCACTGTGGTACAGTTACAATCTAAAGTCACGAGAAAGCGCATAAGTGCCATGTGACTAGATTTGTGACAGACCTACATGGCTAAAATGAGGCTTTTTTAAGAAAAATATTCATGTAGTAACATAGGGCCATTATGGACTTGCTCTAAAATTACACTCAAAAAACCTGGATGGAAAGAAGCTGAGAGATAATACTAGACATGGTCCCGATCCAGCAGTAGGTTGTGCATGGCCAGACTCCGGTGCCTCTATAGAGCCCGATTTTCACAGAGTCATGGATCTGAAGGCCAGGAGGGACATTATAATCAGCTAATTTGACTTCCTGCACAGCACATGCCTGTGGTTAAGTTAGAGCAGTGTTTCTCAACCTTTCCAGGTTGGCAACCCTTTACTGGAAGTCAAAAATGTTTGCAAGCCCCGTTCCCCTGCTTATATTTACTAGAAAAGTCAGAGTAAAAATATATCAACGAGAACAATTCTAGCCTCTGTATGTTGAGAGCTTGATGGAAAATATTTGGTCTTGAAGGGCCATATTTGCGGGTAATGGGAAGAACAAGATAGGTTTTTAATGTTTAGCTTGCTCCAAAGTTAATCTGGAAATTTTATTTTCTTTGCTTTATACTTATAATAATTTTCTGCACCTCACAATCCTCCCTGACTGCCTTTGCTGATCACTTGTGGGTCGTGCCCCAGCTGCTGAGGAACACTGAGTTAGAGCATATCTTTTAGAAAGCTACAACCACTCTCGACTGAAAGACTCCACGTGACAGCAAATCCACCCCATCCCCAGGCCAGTCGTTCAAAGGTTGTTGGTGTTTTACCCTTACTGTTAACATTTGCACCTGGGGCTCAGTGGGGTCCCTCACATCTGCAGTGGTCACCCCCGTAGATTCAGCTGCAGCATCAGGACCTGTATGTGCAAATTCTTTCGCAATAAATGCATTGCAGCTGCCAGATACAAACCTCCTTATCTGCAACTGCATCACATTGTTGGCTCATACCTAATTTGTGATCCAAATATAGACAAAATTTACAATACAGCCAAACAGTACTGAAAAATCATGAGTCTGGTCCCCAAAATAGAGATTGGCTTTAAATTGTCAGATTTTTAAAATAATAAGTTTTGGGTTCTTTTGGGTGGAGGGGAGATTGAGCATTTAGGTATTGCCAAAAAAGGCTTCTCTGAAACCTCGAGGTCTAGAAACTTCAATTTTTAAAAAAATGAAAGTTGAGAAATCACACGGCTCCAGGAGCTGTGACTTTAAGAAAAACACCAAATATCTCACAACTCAGATAAAACTGCAAGAGTTACACTGAACAATTTACCAAAAGTTGCGTTGGATTTTCCATCACTGGCAATTTTAAATTAAGATTAGATGTTTTTCTGAAAAACATGCTCTAGGAATTTTTTTTGTTGGGGGGGAAATTCCGTGACCTGCGTTACACAGGTCAGACTAGATTATCACAATCATCCCTTCTGGCTTTGAAATCTGTGAATTGGTTGGTTGCCAGAAGGTAGCAAATACTGAGCTGGGGAAATGAAGGTTTACTGGTGAATTACTCCAAACACTGAAGTCACTAGCAATGCCCCTTGTTTGCATGCAGAGAGGAATTCACTTCAATTCCTGAAGCTGCTGAAGTGCACAAGGTTGAAAAGATGCTTATTGAACCACAATTAGATTAGGGCAAAACGTTCAGAGAGCATTATGATCAGGCTTTTCATTTTAAGACCATATAATCATGTTAATAAAAAAAAGCTGTATCCTAAGGCAAACTCTCAAGGAGACAGTATTAAAGATTTCACAGGCAATTGTAACTTTGTCATTTCCTGACTTTTCTGGCCTTACTTTGCATTCCTTTCAATGTAGCTACTTTGTAAGGAATTTTCTACATTTAAAAAAAAAGGAAATGGAAGCAACAAAGACATTTCAGTGTTCAACTTTTTGTTCCCCTCGCTTTGCCCCCAAATCTGTCTCTTTCTTAGTCTCCACAGGCATGTCGCGTCTTACGCGAGGGTTCTGTTCTGCGGACCCCGTGTAAAGCCAAAATCGCGTATAGCCGAAACACCAGCTGAGTTCAATGGCGGTCAGAATGGCCGGCACTATAGCTCACTGGTATTCAAACTGGGGGTCTCTGGCACTTATGTGGGGAGTCTAGGGCCCTGTCCCCTGACAAGGGGCTGCCAGCCCTGATCCCCCTGGGCTGCCGGCTCCGGCTCCGGTCCCCGCGGTGGGCGGGCTGCCAGCTCCAGCTCCGGTCCCCGTGGCAGGCGGGCTGCCGGCTGCAGCCCTAGTCCCCGCTGTGGGAGGACTGCCGTCTCCAGCCCCAGTCCCCACGGCAGGCAGGCTGCCCCGAGCCCTGCAGCCGGCTGGCAGTGGCGTGCTGCAGCCAGTCCCGAGCCGGACCCCTTGAACTGGGGTGAGGCGCAGAGGCTTGGGTTTTTTTGTTGGGGTTTTTTTTTTGTTTCTTTTTGTTTTGCCCACCGCGTAAAGCTAAAATCGCGCAAGTTGAATGCACGTAAAACGCGACATGCCTGTATTTTCTATCTCTTAGCCTGGTCCAGATGTATCACAGCATTCTGCCTCTCTCCTCAAAATTGCTCCATCTCCTTGGTCTCTTGTGAGACACTTTGTCAGGGTTTTTTTGAAAATTCAAATAAATAACTAACATCACCCAGTTCTCCTTGATCAACTATTTTATGTTCAGGTTGGAAGAACTCAGATGGACTGAAGAGGTGCTATTTCCCTGTGCAGAAACCGTACTGTGTCAAAGCACCTCAACCTGTTACCCTGGCATTGGGATGAGGGTGAAGCATGGAATATTCCATTCTGAAGAGCCCTCTTACAACATGTCACTGTGTGAAAAGGGGAATTGTGGGAAATGGCAGCCATCAGCAGCGTACAGGTAGCCACATGGATGTCCTCTGGCCTCAGGAACACTTCTAACCCCACATATATCCTAAACTCTCAGATTCTGCCCCCTTGCCTCAGCTCAGCACCCCTAGGCTCTATCACCTTTTCTTGGCCAGGCCAGTTCTCCCTTTTCCATGGCTTATCATCTTCCTTGAGTCATCTAGCCCCCGTTCCATACCTTTATGCCTATTCTCAGATATCAAGGAGCAGGAGCTGCTGCGGATATGTGTAGTGTCTACATTGGGTTTATGGGCAGGCCTACTAAAGTCTGCAGCACATCCTGTGGACTTCAGGAAGTTCACAGGGATGAAGTGCTATGGGGGAGTGGGGGAAGCAGGAGTCAAGGTGTGGGATGTTGAAGCCTGGGGAGTGGTGGGGAAATGATTCAGAAGCTGACTCAGGACAGCTCCTAACTCTCCTGGTTCCTTGATCGCTTCCTCCTTATGGATCCCTGTGTCCTGTAGAACCTCCTCGCTCACCTGGTTCCATTGCTGTATGGAAGTCAGTGGCTCCGTAAGGTAGCATGCCTCAGCTCCTCTGTACCTTGATCCCAAGGCGTGTCACTAACCCGGAAGGAAATCCCCACCCCAAAAACTTGATGCAGATGGAGTTAAAATTGAGAACACATACACAGAATGGAAGCAGTGTCATCATCAGCCATACAGAAAAACATCCTTTGTGAGAACGGAGGTCACAGTCTATAATAATGCTTGCCAAAAGGGGTTCAAATATTCCATTAAAAGAAAAAGAAATCAGAACAGCTTGAGTTAAAAACTGTGATGGAGAAAAATATTCAGAAATAGTTAATTAAAAATAAATTGCTGAAAAGGTATCGCCTCAAAGAGTCTGTTCAATACAGATTCAACACGACCCTCATCACCACAGTGTCTGGGGGCTAAGCCCCCAACAGCAAACCTCCAGCCACCATGCTAAGTGAAATCCTCACTCACCTGGGACATGGGAGACCTGCTTTCATGTCCCTGCTTTACAGTGGGACTTAAATGAAGGTTCTTTCCCTCCCGGGGGAGTGCCCTGACCACTAGGTGACAGAATATGCCATGGAACGTTTCTCTCAATCTCTCCTGCTGGAGCAGTTCCACTTTGCTCCAATGAATGTTTAATTATTTTTACAGGGTCTTGAACTTCCATCTCCCACAGCCTAGTAAGTGGCCTAACCTCTACATTTGGGAACACATCTCACCTGCTCTGTCCTGGCTGCCTTTTGTGACAGGGATCAGTCTTAGGCATGTTCGATGATGCCTGCAGGATTAAGCCCTGCTGGCAAGATAGGCAGGGTGAACATATTGTTTGAGAATCCTGCTGGGGCCTACGTCTAAGTTAGGGCTCCAAGCAGCTCGTTAGGGGCAGGGCAGCACCAATGCTTAGGTGGCTTAGTGCATGCCTGCCAGTGAAACCTTGGGCACCTAGCTGAGCGGTGCTCTTGAGAATGTCCGTAGTGCCTTGCTGGTGGACTTAGAAGCAGTTTGTGATCTAGCCCAGAGCACCTTCCAATCATTCATTGAGCAAAATGATTAGCAGTTTTTATGCGTGGTTCATTCTTTTTCTCATGCGCTTCCTTAGAGGAGGATGGGGTGTGTGGTATGGTATGTGGCCAAGGCTATCACAGGGTTCAGAAAAAGAACTAGATAAGTTCCTGAAGGACAAGTCCATCAATGGCTATTATCCAGGATGGGCAAGAATTGTATCCCTAGCCTCCGTTTGCCAGAAGCTGGGAGTGGGCAACAAGGGATGGATCACTTGATCATTACCTGTTCTGTTCACTTCCTCGGGGCGCACCTGGCATTGGCCATTGTCAGAAGACAGGGTACTGGGCAAGATGGACCTTTGGTCTGATAGAGGTTTTTAATTTAGTTAGTTAGTTAAAAAGACTTAGTACAATTATATAAATTGGAAAAAGACTATTATGAGAACCTTGCCAGGGACAAGCTAAAGGGACAAACTGTCCTGAGGGAGCCTCTTGACTGTCCAGTCTTCCAAAAGCCACAATAGAGTTATATGATCCAACAGTAGAGGTATTTCTAGCACATCGGCATATTGCAGCATTTGCTAGTTAATCTTACAAAAATAAAGCAAGCCAGCAACTCCATATTCTATCTGTAAACAGAATCAAGGGAATTCATAACTAAAACTAAAGGCATTCTTCAAATAGTTCAAGTTTATTATAAAAGCAACTCTCCTCTGAGTGAATTGAGACATAAAAAGGGTAACTGGAAACTTTGGGCCAGATTTTCTAAGGTATAAAAGATGTTGATGGTTCCTAGTGAGATTTGAAAAAGCACATGGGCAGGTTAGGCTGCTGACTCCCACGGGAATCAAGGAGATTTAGGCACCTGGCCTGCTTAAACACTGTTACAAGCCCCACTAGGCACCATCTGCATTTTAGGTGCCTACATACCTTTGAAAATCTGGCCCTTTGCTACTTAACCCCTAACACACAAATAAAATTATTCTATGAGCAAATTACACAGGAGGCTCTTAGAAATGTCATTAAAATTCTGATTAAAGGTAAATCTCCAAGATCAGATGGATTCAGCAGTGACTAATACAAAAAAGGTTGAATATATCCAGTAAAAGCCATGCTGAATATGTTTATAAAATAGCTTTGGGAACAACAACCTACTTACTAGCTTCCCAGGGGAAAGCACATATAATGTTAATGCCAAAGTCACGCAGAGTCCCTATGTGATGCATGTCCGCCTATGTCATTATTAAACAGGGATGCAGAGATTCTAACAAAGGTAATAGCAGATCTCCTGGGACAGCTTTTACTATTGCTGGGGCAGGATTTGTCACAGAGAAAAGCAGCCAGTGATCTGAGTAAGCTACTTAACCGAACTCCCCACCCAAAACATTACAACAACCCATCAACAGTGATAACACACACAAAGGCCTTTAAATTTGGTGTAATTGCCTTTTATGATAATCACACCGCAAAAAACTGGATGTAGGAGGCTAATCTATGAAACAGAACACCACAATTCCCTGCAAGCCTCTAGTCATTAGTGGAACACATCACATCTTTTTCAGCTAGAACCAGCTACGAGTCACAGCTGCCCACAACCCCCCTTTATATTCAACTGAAGAGGAGTATTAGCACAGTCAGAAGATTGTCTGAACAAGTTAGAGGTAGCGAAACAGCTAGAGAGGCACACAAAGTGTCATTGCACGGGAATGAGACGCTTGTTTCCATAAAACAACCAGAGTCATTAGTCCAACGTGACAAAGAGTCCTGTGGCACCTTAAAGACTAACTAAAGTATTGATGCATAAGCTTTCGTGGGTTAGTACCCACTTCGTCGGATGCATGCAGTCTGCTGAAGGGGGTATTAGCCCACGAAAGCTTATGCTTCAATATTTTAGTTAGTCTGGAATTGCAGAAGTGACAAAGAGTCCTGTGGCACCTTAAAGACTAACACAGCTACCTCTCTGATTCTATTAGTCCAACGGTTAATGGCAATCTAGGTTCATACTCAGAGTATAAAATAAACTACTACAAATCTGAATATCCAGATTACCTTCCTAGGAATTTCCCTCCCAAAAAGCAAAGGAGAAAGTTCTATACTTCAGAATTATGGGAAATGCATAAAGATAAATTGGCAACTAATTGAAAATATTAGGGAAGATGTTAGTAGATGGGAGATCCTCCCTCGGTCACTACTGGACAGAACAGTGTAATAAATGTGGATATCCTGCTCAGCTGCATCCCTTTATTTAAATATCATATTTGTCTTAGCCTAATCAGAATTGTCATTTCTCTTTTATGGCGGGGGAAGAATCATAGAAGTAAAGGACTTGAAGGGACCTTGAAAGGTCATCTAGTCCAGTCCCCTGCCCTCAAGGCAGGACTACGCAATAACCAGACCATCTCTGGCAGGCGTTGCTCTAAACTGTTCTTAAAAGCCTCCAAAGACTCCCTAACTTCCTTAGGCAATTTGTTCCAGTGCATAATTACCCTAACGGTTAGGAAGTTTTTCCTAATGTTCAACCTAAATCTCCCTTGCTGCAGTTTCAGCCCACTGATTTTTGTTCTATCGTCAGAAGCTAAGGAGAACAATTTTCACCGTCCTCCTTGTAACAACTTTTTATGTACTTGAAAATGGTTATCATGTCCTTCCCCCCTCAGTCTTTTCTCCTCCAGCCTAAACAAATCCAGATTTTTCAATCTTTCCCCGTAGGTCATGTTTTTTAGCCCTTTAATCATTTTTGTTGTTCTTCCCTGGACTTTCTCCAATTTGTCCACATCTTTCCTGAAATGTGGCACCTGAAATTGGACACAATACTCCAGCTGAGGACTTAGCAACACAGAATAGAGTGAAAGAATTACTTCATGTGTCTTGCTTACAATGGTCCTGCTAATACATCCCAGAATGAGGTTTACTTTTTTTCCCCAAGAGTGTGACACTATTACTCATATTTAGCTTGTGATCCACTATGACCCACAGATTTCTTTCCTCAGTACTCCTTCCTAGGCAGTCACTTCCCATTTTATATGTGTGCAACTTTGTTCCTTCCTAAGTGAAGTACTTTGCATTTGTCCTTATTGAATTTCATCCTATTGACTACAGACCATTTCTCCAGTTTGTTCAGATCATTTTGAATTTTAATCCCATCCTCCAAAGCACTTTCAACTACCCCCAGCTTAGTATTGTCCACAAATGCTATAAGTGTACTTTCTATGCCATTGTCTAAATCACTGATGATGCTGTTGAGCAAACTGAACCCAGAACTGATTCCTGCAGGACCCCATTCGATATGCCCTTCCAGCTCAACTCTGAACCACAGATAACTGCTCTCTGGGATCGGTTTTCCAACCAGTTCTGCACCCACCTTATAGGAGTTCCATCTAAGTCAGTAGTTCTCAACCTATTTACCATTGTGGGCCACATTCAGTACTGCCAGTATGGCCCTGAGGATGTCACATGGGCCACAGCTGTGTGCTAATTGGGCCACAAGCATCCCATGGGCTGCAGGTTGAGAACCACTAATCTAGGTTCTGTTTACCTAGTTTGTTTTTGAGATGTACATGCGAGACCATATCAAAAGCCTTACTAAAGTCAAGATATAGTCTACTGCTCTCCCCTATCCACAAGGCTTGTTACCCTGTCAACGAACAGTATTAGGTTGGTTTGACATGATTTGTTTTTGACAAATCCGTGCTATTTTTTATCACCTTATTATCTTCTAGGTGTTTGCAAACTGAATGCTTGATTATTTGCTCTCTTATCTTTCTGGGTACTGAAGTTAGCTGACTGGTCTATAACTCCCTGGGTTGTCCTTATTCTTATTTTTATAGATTGCCACTATATTTGCCCTTTTCCAGTCCTCTGGAATCTCTCCCAACTTCCATGAGTTTTCAAAGATAATTGCTAATAGCTCAGATATCTCCTGAGTTAGCTCCTTGAGAAATCACACATTACTTTAGAGGAACTTGGTTGCCCAAAACAGAAGGGAGACATTGGGCTAAACTGCGAGGATACGTTGTGCACTAGTCCCAGAAACCAGTGGAGCACACAGGGCTGGGAAGGGCATTTTGGCCTCAGAAGCTGGTGGAGTGCACCAGGCTCGGGAATTTTTCACCTGTTCTAGCAATGGTGGTTGCACTAGTGTAGACCAGCTGTTCACCCTAAAGAGGATGGATAACACAGTGGTACACTACTATCACATCCACCTCTACTGACTATCTCTCCATTGACCCACCACTCAGATTTGGACAGTCAACATCCATCCTGACACCCTCTTGACTCCATCATGCTGCCTCAGATATACTTCCCAGCGAAGATTCCTCTACTTGTAACCTTTAAAGCCACCAGAGAGAAACTTCTACCCTGTGGAAGTCATTTTCCTTCTCCCCAAGGGCCACTGCAAGGGTATAGCTCGCCTGTGCATGAGACAGAGCTTTCTTTGGGATGGTCTGAGGCTGGGGAAATGAATTCCTCCAGGAGCTAAGGATCATTACTAACCTCCCCAGCGCAAGACACACTGCTCCAACCTGCCTTTGCTAATGAAAACACAGAGCGGCATATGCATATAAGAAGAATAAAAGCACCCTACTCAATCAAAACACTCCACTACACCCACACTACTCCCCGGGGAAGAGGCTGAGAGACAGAATGAACCACATGTGACAGATGTTAGTCACACACTTGCTCCATAACTGGAGGGTGCCCAGACCATGGTGAGGAGGGTGGGAAACGAATGAGGATAGATTTGGGACCAGCTGCAGCAGACTCTGTATATAGTCTCAGTTCTCTGCATGTGAAAATAGGGGGTTATAATGGAAACTCTTGAGCAATCTGAACTACACAGAACATGGTCAGGCACTCGTTGTAACAAGAAATGCAACACTAAAGCTGAAAAACAGCTTTCCTGCCAGGGCCTGCCCCATTTGTTGTTAACCCTGTAACAGACTGCACTATAATGCCTGCCTCCATGAACCCCAGCAGCTCTGTAAGGACTAGTGCACGGGTCTCGCACACCTAAACCCTTGTTAACATCTGTAAGGATGCACCGCTGACCTAACCCACCTGCCCGCCATTAGCCTGCATCCTGGAGCACAACACTTTGGTCCTGTTATAGCTTGACCACAGTGTATGTCCCTTTACCCACATGAGAGGCTGTGCATTGAGCATACCCATTTCATCCAAGCTACTGGGATCGAAGCAGGAATCACTGGGTGAGGTTCTGTCGCCTGTGATATACAAAAGATTCAGACCACGTGATCTAAGGCATTGGTGGGCAAACTACAGCCCGCGGTTCGTATGTGGCCCACAGGCCATTTCTATCCAGCCTGCAAGCTCCAGTTGGGGGACCAGGGCCAGTGGCCGCGCTCTCCTGGGCCGGGGCACTAGACTGGAGCACAGTAAGCTGCCTGCCCCTAACTCCCGGGTCGGAGCACCCGGCTGAGCGCGGAAAACTGCCAGCCCCTCTACCACCTTCCCCCACTCCCCTGGAGCCACTCCGCCATGCGTTCAGCGTTCTGGGGGCCGGGGCTGTGTGTTCCTGCGGGGCAGTGTGTTTGGCTCCGCGCAGAGCCAGACACACTTTCCGTTCCCCCAGAGCCACGCCACCGAGCGCGCAGCGCTCTGGGGCTGTGCGCTCCCATGGGGCAGCGTAAACATGCTCCCCCGTCCCCTGGGGCATGCTGCTGCCATGTGCACAGCACTTTGGAGGGCAGATCTGCACGCTCCCATGGGGCAGCGTGTCTGGCATCATGCAGAACCAAACACATTGCTAGGAGCCTCATGGTAAGAGGGCTGGGGGATTGGATAAGTGGTGGGGGCAATCAGGGGACAGGGAGCAGGGTGGGTTGGATAGGGAGTGGGGTTCTGGGGGAGTGGTTAGGGGTGAGGAAGCTCTGGAGGGGGTGGTCAGGGAGCAGGGAGGGTTAGATGGGGCATGGGAGTCCCAGGGTCTGTCAAGGAGCGGGGGTGTGGATAGGGGTGGGGGCAGTCAGGGGACAGGGAGCAAGGGGGCTTGGGTGGGGGGTGTCCGGCGGGGAGCAGTTAGGAAGGGTGGGTTTCTGGAGGCGGTGGTCAGGGGACAAGAAGGCGGGGGGGTGTTGGATGGGTCGGGAGTTCTGAGGGGCAGTCAGGGGGCGGGAAGTGGGTGGGGTCCGATGGGGTCGGGGCCAGACAGTTTCAGGAGACACAGCCTTCCCTATCCGATGTGGCCCTCAGGCCAAAAAGTTTGCCCATCCCTGATCTAAAGGTACCTTAATACCTTGTTGCATACATATGTTGCCTTAATATCTACGCCTCAATTCACCCCGTAATAGTCTGCACTGCTCTCCCGCACCCATTAGCCCTGCAGCACAGAAAGACACATCAGAAGAAATTCCCATTTGCCCTCCCATGTTCACTGAGATCTGTGGTGCTCATTTTTGTCCAGCAGATATAAAATTGGGTGAGAATAAATTCCAAACAGCTCAGCTCTCACATCCAGCCCAGTACAGTGCCTCGCTGTCTGAAAAACTCTCCTCGCACATCCCCCTGAACTCCAAAGCACACTGGGCAAGATGCACTAAGGCTTTAATTAGCCTGTAACTACATGGCTGAATAGCCCCTGGGAGCTTTAAAAGCAGAAGCGCTAAGTATCCACTGCAAACATCAGCTTGATGAAGGTGAGCAAATTTTTCCCTCCAAGCAAAATTTACAACCTCTCTCCTCTTTACAATGAAATCCTCCCCACCTGTTTTTAGGGCTGAATCTTTGTGAGATTCATTAAATCAAACAGCAAACTCTTCAGTGGATCAGTTCCTCTGCTTCCAAAGCTGTTGGTAGGCCCAGGTTACCCAGCGTTGCGTTTGCCACTGCCCTTCAGCAGATAACTACCCTCCGTACAAACAGGAGCAAAGGAGTTTTGTTTACCTTACAGCTTCATTTTCGGCTCACAACTTACATCTGAGCTCCTTTCTCAAGGTGCCGTTGTGGAGATCGTTCAGATGCTTGCTTTAAACCGTTGTCTCCACCCTATCCCCCCAGATACCGTGCAGCATGTATGAGATGAGCTTACCCCAACTTTAGCAGGATGAGAAGTGAGGCAGGGAACAGCAGCATCTGGCAACAGAGAAAGGAGGGGGTGGGAAAGGGAAGAGAAGAGATGAATTTCCTGCCAAGACAAATGAAAGCCACAAACATCATGTGTAGAAGAGGGGAGGATTAGCTTAAAAGAGAAATACAGCTCCCATGGCTGCTGGTATTTATTCCTTAGGCAAAGGGATCATTATTCATTTCTAGTCTCCCATTCTTTTCTTACCATTAGTCATAAAAAAATAAGGAAACGGGCAGAGATCCAATTAATGCATGGGCACAAGGTGAAACCCAATAACTTTCAAGATCCTTCTGAAATGGCCAGTATTGTTCATAATAGGCTGATTTCCAGCAATCGCTGTTGATTGCAGTCCCACTACTGGAGGATTATATGCTGTGTTTAGGGAAATGGGTGTTTCAGGATTCCGAAGGAGGAATGGGCACAGAGCACTCAGCAG
Source organism: Dermatemys mawii (assembly GCA_007922305.1). Classification (NCBI taxonomy): domain Eukaryota; kingdom Metazoa; phylum Chordata; order Testudines; family Dermatemydidae; genus Dermatemys; species Dermatemys mawii. The sequence goes on along the minus strand of ML677377.1, from coordinate 1,842,269 downwards.
CCAAGGACATGCAAGCAGCACTTCTCAGGCCACGTCTACACTAGAAAGTTTTGCTAGCGGGACTGTTGCGGCCATACATCCACAGATGTCACTAAGTCGACAAAGTATACGCAGGTGGCTGCTTTTACTCACTGCACAAGGCTGTGTCGTCAGAAGACATGGTACACCACGGCTTGGCATCCCACTGTTCCTTGTGCCACCATCCAGCATGCTGCAGTGTGGAACACTGTGGCAGTGCATTGTGGGATACCAGCACTTCACTCAGGGAATTATGAGAGCTTGGGATGATTTCCCACAATTCCCTTTCTTCCATCCTATAACACTTCTTCCATCCCATACTTTTCAGTTCCTAACGACCTATTTGTTGGACTTGAACCAGTGTACTTCACAGGCAAAGCTTTGATGGTAACCTTGTAATTGGTTGTCCCAACAGATCACACCTTCTGACCGGCCTGCTGGCCATGTATCTGCTGGCAGATTTCTCTTCCTCGGCACCCATGGTAGGCCGGTAAGGCTGTGCGTGAGATGGTGAGTTGGATGAAGCTGGGGGACACACTGCATGTCAGTATGGTTGGGGGAGGTCAGCGAAAGGCTCAGAATGACATTACTGACAGCGATTCGGTGAGCTTCGGATTGTCGTGCTTTTCCCAAGATGAGCATGTGGGTGGCTGTGTCTGGATGCACCTTCAACTGGCACTAAGGCCAGGATATGGCCAAGTGCTGAGCTGGTGCAGCGGGCTGGTTGTGCACTCACAGCGCTGCCTGGAGCTTTTGGTTTCTCAGCATTTCCAGCGCGGGTTGGGCAGGAGCACTCGATCTCCTGAGTGCAGTGGAGGGGGAGCAAGGCAAGGGTGTGTAAGCTGGCCACAGCCATGGGTTAGGGGGCTGAAACAAGTAACACACTCAGGCACTTGCTGCTGGTGTGTCAGACCTGAGGGTATCTCACTCAGCAGGCACAGGCAGAACGGTGACGCACCAGTGGAGCCTTGGCCAAGGCTAATCGCATATCTCCCAAAGTCACTGTTGAAACTGAATGTGAACCCCCTCAAGGAGGCCCCGGGTGATACAGAGACAGACACACTAGTGACTGGCGCTACAGTATGCACTGCCTGCAGCTAAACACCCAGCCATGTGCGCTGAGGAACAAGGGATGGACTAGGGTTGGGGGGTTCATGCCTAGCCAGAGCGGCTCAGCCACTTTGAGAAACAAGCCACTCCACGTAGAGAAGGGAGGTTCCAACTCCCCATGACACCAGTGTGAGAGGAGCCACACCCAAGCACGTAGGCATTGTCCAGCCCCATTGCCCACTAAACCACAAGCTACTCTGAATGGATTGCTTTACCTCAATTGTCCTTGGGGAACAAACAGTCATGCAAGCATCAGAATGGCTCCTAAAAAACACAACAACACAATTTCATGCTCCAGAAAGCAGAAACACCCAGAGGAAAACAGCCTGGCTCTGCCCCATTAGCTTTTCATTGCACTGGGCCCCTGCCAGTCACCCCTGTACAGTGCTCCCCCATCAGCAGGTGGCTGCAGTTGCCAGTTGATGTTGCCCCGCCTTTCACGGAAGGACCCTGGTTTGTGAAAGGGCCAGAGCTGTATACTTCAGTCCCGGCTTGCCCTCATTCAATCTCTTTCACACCCCCAGTTTTTCTTGGCTCCAGGACAAAACACAACTCAATTTATTAAGGTCCATTCGCCTTGAGGAGATGCGTGGTAAATACTGAATGCAGTGACCTTGTTTAAAAAATGAGAAGGAGCTAGTTGGTATGTAGGGAATGCTTCAGAGCCGCTGGGCCCGGCTCACAGCCTGGCTGGATGTCTGAGAACGTGGATGGAATTTGCTTGCTTGGATCTTTTCTTACAAAAATGAACAAAAAAATTACAAACAGAGGGAGCCTTTTACTGGGCACTGTTTGCAGGCTCCTCTGTCTCCCTCCCCTTCCCAGAGCACTGGCTGGAGTTTAGCATTCAGACACTGCACATGTACAATAACTATCCAAGGTACTTCCCTGGCCCTGCATCAACATGGCATCTGTGCTCCTCACGACCATGAATGCACCTGCCCTCACACACCTGTGAGGCAGGGCATGGCTGTTGCCTCTATTGTACACACAGGAAGTAGGGCACAGATACTCTGTTTACACTGATAAAAAATCTGCAATACTGAGTCTCAGAGCCCAGGTCAGCTAACAGAGGCTTAGAGGGCTATAAAGCTGCAGTGTAGATGTTCAGGCTGGGGCTGGAGCTCGGGCTCCGAGACCCTCCCCCTTCATGGGGGTCTCAGAGCCTGAGTTCCAGCCTGAGCCCAAACCTCTACACCATAATTTTATAGCCCCACATCCCAAGTCACCTGACCCAGACCAGCCGTGGATCTTTTATTGCACTGTAGACACACTCGGAGAGGTTAAGGGACTAGCCCAAGGTCACACAGGGAGTCTGTGACAGAACAAGGAGATGACACATCAGAGCCTAACTTAACTGGGACCAAATACATCTTTCCCTTCACACACAGCACTGAGTTGGACTGTGGTAAAAATAAAAAGAGCTTATTAACAAAATATACATAGGATTGAGTGAGTTCAAGTATAAAGAATGAAGATAGAGTTACCAGTCAAACAAAACAAAATATGCTTCTAAAGGTCTAAAACTTAATCCAGCAAGATACAGGCTTTATTCGGGATGGTTTCTCTCACCATTCTTCTTCCAAGCCTTGGCTGACTTTCCCTCAGTCAGGACCATCCACAAAAGTACAAGGTGCTGGTTTCCCTTGTCTGCCTTTTTAGGTGAAAGATCTTTGCTAAGTAGGTTTCTCACCTACATTCAGTTCCAGAGACTTCAACCCAGCTTGGTAGAAGGACCCATCTTTCTCAGTTTGCAAGGGCTCTCTTCCCTTACATTTCTCTAGTGATATATACCAAAGATGGCTTCTATCCTTACTTATATCTCCTAAAAAGCAGGATGACTTCATGCTTTTCTTTCCCATCTTTAGGCTTCCCATCCCCCTGTATGATTATTGTATAAATTGGGGCTTCCATTGTTTGATTCCACGATGCTTAATCAGGGCCGTCCTTAGGATTTATGGGGCCCTACACAGTATTATTAAACTGGTCTCCCTATGGTGTGGGAGAGGGGGAGGGATGAGGAAGCAAAGCATACCGAGTCGCAAAGGATACCAAGTCGCCCAGACCACCATTAGCCCATCCAAGTGCTAATGGTGACCCACCTCTTGCAAGCCTGATGGATCTGCTTACTGCTTTTATGTAAATTGAGGTAAACACATGTTGTTCTCGGATAAATCTGTTTAACAACTCCCCCTGACATATCTGGTTTGAACACAGTTTAGTTATCCCAGTGTATGTCCATAACTCTTAATACGTACCATATACATGACACAAGATTAATGATCAGTAAATTACTAGCTTTTAAATGATACTCACAAGGCACATTTTGTACAAAGATTACTACAATAGTGTGTAGGGTGTGAATACAGGGGTGCTTTGTGTCACAGAGCCTAAGAAGCATTTTTAATTGTGATTTATGGCCAGATTTTCAAAGGACATAGGATCTAGTGGGATTGTCAAAGGTATCTGACAGATTAGGGGCCTGACTCCTGCTGAAACCCCACTAGGAACCTGTCTGCATCTTTAGGCACGTAAGTACTTTTGAAAATCTGGGGTTTAGGAGCCTCTCTTTGATTTAAAGTCAAAATGATTTAGGACCCTACATTCCTAAATGCTATTAGAAAGTTTGCCCAGATCCCTGTCTTAGGTCTGTACAGCTCCTAGCACAATGGGGCTGAGCCTACTGCAATACAATTATTCACGTATGCCTAGAATGTTCAGTGAGTTAAACTCAATGAAAGGGGTACACAGGCAGTCTAAAAAAGACACAGTAGCTAGCGAAGTCCCCCCCAAAATGAGATAAAACAGTGAACTCTTTCTTTCGGGTATTCAGCTTTAGATAAACTGGGCCTGATTCTCATAGGTGCAGGAGCACTGGGGGATGCTCCAATGCATGTTATTCCCCAATATCAGTAGTGAGTCCTAGCTCAGTGTATTAAAGAGAGCTAACAGTTTATGAATGGGCACAGGAGCTTTGTTTACAGGTCAGTGAATCCTGTTTGGTTTTTCATGGATAACCTAAACAGTTTGTTGATGGACAGAGATCAATAATCTTAATTAAGCCCTGTAAAAATGAAGACCGTTTTTATGTCAGTTCCTTAAAGAAGCTGTTTCAATAAATTATTTATTTAAAATAGCGATGTTACATAAAATCGCACCAATTTCCTTTAAGGAGTGGCCTTGAGACAGGCAAATTAATAAGAGTCAAAAACACTTATATTGAAATGAAATTCCATTCTCACTCTGTTAACCAAGGTTAGCTAATCTCTCCTTTCCAGTTCTGTCTAAACAAACTGGTGTTTAACAGGAAAAAATTACTAAACATAGCATTGTGATATCCCTGTGGATTTTTATGTTAGTAACCATTCATAGCAAGGCCATTTTCTTCCATATTTGTACATAAAACATCTCACTATTCACAGAATAATAATATCTGGGAGTTAGCATACGAAGGGCATGCATTTAGATACACACCACTTACAAAAAAAAAAATCCCCAAAGACGTTCATGTCATCTTAAACAAGCAAGGAATAAAGAAAAGTTTTTGCCATAAAATAGAAGCATGAGGTAAGAAGTAACCGAGAACTTCTATAAAACATGTCCCAACTATAAATGGTGTCCTTAAAGTTAAGATGGATAAAGACTGTAGACGGTTTAGTCAAGAAATCCATTTCAATACATATACTTCTCTGTGTGGGTTCAAAACTCAATGCATTGTCTTTGAAGAGAGGCAAAAGCAAAGGGGAGGGGGGTTGAAAGGAGGCACAAAGAGGCCCTGGCTTAGGTTTTATGGCTTTGGTAACACCCATCTATCAACATCACTCCTACTTAGATCTTCCTAAATATGAAGCTTTTAATATTCTTTTACAGAGCCAGTCTTCTCCATCAGGACATAGATATCCCAGGCTACTTATTTTTTATAGTTTGTTTCTGTGCCAGACTGATGCCTTGCACAGATGGAAGTTCTGCTCTCCAGAAGACACGTGTTGGCAGTATGTCTTTCTGACATTTATAACGAACCATTTGCGGTACACTTACAATCACAAAGACTCCTCTCAAATGCTCTATGCAAGACAGAGACCATCATAACTAACATTTATCTACGTATTTCATAGGAAAACAACAGACTGTTGAAGCAAAATAGAAGTTATAAAGCTGGTTTGAAGGGTCTGTGCAAACACACTTCGATGGGAGAAACAGGGTTTCCGGCTAAGAAGCTTCTCATCCTCTGATGCTTTTGACACCTATCACTGGAAAGCTGGGCTTTCTACAATGGAATGCATAGCATAGAATTAGCAATCTATCCTACTAGCAATATATCCTACCATTTCACACAATGAATATCCAAGAACATAAACATGTGAACTACCACAAACATCCTGTGCATGACTACAAGCGTCATTAGCTCATAAAATCCAATGACAACAAAGACAAGCTTGCAATAACATGAAATGCTGAAAAGTTATCAACCAACGACTGTTTTTGCATCAGTACTGAGCAGTCGGCTTTGCCACAAGGATCAGACCAAAGTGCCCTCAATTCTCTCCAAGAACGGCCTGTAACTGCTGCTTCAGTGCAAAGTGCAGCCTGGACAGTGACAGGATAACTGCTTCCCTAGCCCTCTCAGTTGCATGTCAGCTAATGCCCTGATACAGGAGAGATTAGGGATATGGTGACCAGACAGCAAATGTGAAAATTTGGGATGGGGGTGGGTGGTTGTAGGGCTCCCTCGCACTCCCAATCGGAGGGAGACCCCTCGGGCTGGTCCGAACCGGCCGGGTTCAGGCTCTGTCAGGTGACCGGCGTGTAGCACAGTCCCTGGATGTAGCTGGGCTTGGGCTCTCGGAAGCTCAGGTAGCCAGCAGCACACAGTCTCTAGAGGGCTGGCTCTAGCCTGGGCCTCAGGGCACAGGCAGCCAGCAGGCAAAAGCAAGTAAACAGTCTGGGGGGGGCTGGCTACAGCCTGGGCGTGGCACAGGCAGCCAGCAGGCAAACGAACAATCTTGCAGGGCTGGCTATAGCCTGGGCTCCAGGGCACAGGCAGCCAGCAAATAACCAGGGCCGGGGCCTGGGCTTCAAGGCACAGGTAACCAGCGAGACAAATAGTCTTTAGGAGGCTGGCTTCCGCCTGGGCTTCACGGCACAGGCAGCCAGTAAGGCAAACAGTCTCAGAGGGCTGGGGCCTGGGCTTCAGGCTCAGGCAGCCAGCAAAGCAACAGTCTGTAGAGGGCTGGGGCCTGGGTTCCAAGGCACGGGCAGCCAGCAAGGGTAACAGTCTTTAGTGGGTTGGCTATGGCCTGGGCGTGGCGCAGGCAGCCAGCAAACAACAAACAGTCTATAGAGGGCTGGGGCCTGGGCTTCAGGCTCAGGCGGCCAGGAAACAAACAGTCTTTCAGGTTCCCCTGTTCAGGGCAGGGGCGGCTGACTCAGGGTATGGGTACCTCTGCCGTCCAGTCGGCGTCTGGTTCCTCCAGGTATACAGCGGCAGGTATTCCAGGCCAATCGTCCTCAGCGCCGCGGCTTGGGTCATCTCCAGGCAGCAGCAGGTCTCATGGAGCATCCTCCTCCCCATTCTGGGTAGCAGGGCTGGCCTTTTATAGTCCTGCCCCTGTACTTCTGGCAAGGGGGGGTGGGGTGGCCTCGGCTCCAAGGGGTATCCCCGGCTCCCTCACACTCCCCATCAGAGGGAGACCACTCAGGATCACTACAGGGGTAATAGGAGCTTATATAAGAAAAAGACCCAAAAATTGGGACTGTATCTATAATATCAGGACATCTGGTCACCCTAGTTAGAGATCTTCTATTTTTGCCTCTCTAATGTAACCATCAAGCCTTAGAACTATTTAACCCTTGTTTTATTTTTAGCCCTGTTAAACTCTTGGCCTCAGTGATTTCTTCTAGCAGAGAATTCCACTGCCTGAGTGGGCAAATAGTATTCCCTTTTGTCCGTTTTAATGAGCTGCCTTTCACTGCTGGAATGTCCCGTCTTCTTGCGAGGTTTATGAGAGCGGATGAACAGCAGTGCCCTGTTGCCCTGTCTGAACAGTTCCTTACTTTGTAAACCTCTCTCTCCTCCTATTTGCCTCCCCTTCTAAACAGTTTTAAGCACCTCTGAGGATCAGGCCCAAGGTTTCTCTAGCGGGGTACCTGAAACCACTGGTCATCTTTGAAAATTTGGACCTGAACATGCTTACCGGGGCTTGATCCTGTCCTATTAAAGTCAAGAGGGGGATTTCCCATTGATTTTAGTGGCAGTTGGATCAGAGTCTGGGAAAGCGGTGCAGCTCTCACTCTGCTTGATGGCTGCTGCTGGGCTGAATACTGCTCACCAGTAACACCTAAAGGCCACCAGGAAAAATTGCAACAAATGCTGCCCTTTGACAGAGTAAGCAAATGGATGCAGTTGTTGTGGTTGATGTTTATTCCTACTGTTCATAGGAGCACACAGCAAGACCCGTCTGATGTTAAATTTGAGGAAGCATTACTTAATTCGTTACCTGTGTATGAATGACCTGAAGAAATCAAGTATGATTATGGTCCTCAATTCACCTCTGAGGAAACAAATATTCCTCAGGACATTGCATTAACAAATGCAACACAGTGCACATTGGAAGGAATCATCTGAACACCTCATACACCTTGTTGATACCAGGATCATAACAAGGGCAGTCAAGACCATGAGTCAGAACAGGGTCAAACCTGTGGCTGAGGAGTTCATAATCAAGTTCCCAGCCAGGATCAGTACCGAGGATCAGAGTCCAAAGTTAGCTTTCAGGATCAAGGTCAGGAGGCAAGGTCCTAATGACACCAAAGTCAAATCCAGGAGTTCAACAGCAGGAACAGTCAGAGCAGCTACTGGACATCTACACTGTTGCCTACGCTCTTCCTGGAATGTCGCTTGGGTTTATTTAGGGTGAGGAGCAATGAGGCTGCTGCCTGTCAGACCCCTTGAGGTGCGACTTCCCAGGGTCTGCATGCACAGCGAATTGTGGGTAGTGGCGTGTGAACTGGTTCCCATGGCTGCTGGGTGGCCACATGGCATTGTCTGATGCCTAGTAGCTTGGTAGGCACTGGGCCTTACTTTGTCCCTCTCGGGCTACTGTTTGCCTAGGTAGGCTGTGTCAAAGGCTGTCACAAGTAGGGTGACCAGACGTCCTGATTTTATAGGGACAATCCTGATTTTTGGGTCTTTTTCTTATGTAGGCTCCTATTATCCCCCACCCCATCCTGATTTTTCACACTTGTTGTCTGGTCACCCTAGTCACAAGGCTTGGGCCATTGACCTGGGATCACTTGTCTGCCCCATAGCTCTCCCAGTCTACAAAGTATCAGAGGGAGCCACATTTGAGTTTCAAATTCAGTATCCTGTGGACCTCATACAGGTCAAGAGTTTGCATCCACACCAGTGGCTGAGTTCAGCGACTGGAGGTGTTGTCAATTTAGGTGTGATAAATGAAGGGGACAGCTCCCTTTATGGACACCCAGCAAGCCGATTAGCTACAAAATCCCTGTTAGTAGCTATTCTTTACTTGCTTTACTTGTAAAGGGTTAAAAAAGCCCATAGGTAAAAGAAAGGGAATGGGCACCTGATCAAAAGAGCCAATGGGAAGGCTAGAACTTTTTAAAATTGGGAAAAAAAAAACCTTTCCTTTGTCTGTTGTCTTTCTCTGGCGAAAGGGGACAGAGCAGGACAGAGCTGCAGCTATGCTATAAAAAGCTTTAAAACCAGGTATGAAAAAGCATCAAATCATACCTCAACTCTACTTATCTGAAACCCCAATTACGTAAGTAAATCAGGGAATGTCTAGGAAGACACACTTAGGATTATTTCTTATTGGCTTGTGGACTCCTTTGTACTAACCCCAGACACTTTTTGAAGGGTCATGATCCATTTGCTGTATATGCAAAATCCTGACCACAGTCCCTATCAGCAATTTTTCACATAGGACCAAAGTTCAGAGCTTGGTTTGAGGTGGAGGCCTAGTCCACCATAAACAATATTGGCTAAGAGAAGCTGAATAAACAAGACAACACCTTGTTTTTTCTACTAAAAAAAGCATAGTCAGCAAAACTCCAGACAGGGAGCAGTAACTGGTGTCCTTACCTGAAACTACAGACATACCAAAGTATTGAAAGGAGCCTCCATGTCCACTCCTTCGTGCAGGAAGGAGATAGCAGATACCCTCCCCATACACCAGCCTGGAGTTCATGGCGAGGCCTAAGCACGTCAGTAAGAGATGTGACAATGTTAGCTTTAGGAACACCATGGGGCACCCTGAATTTCTATTGCTATGTACTTTCCAATGTCTTTTTGCTTTAACCCCCAGGAATGTACCTGCTGGACAACCAGAAGAATTACCTCATTCCTCTGGCCCCCAAATCAGAATTCAACGTATTTATTTTTACAATTATACACTTAATACATTGTTTGAGAGAAAACACCTGTGTACTAACAGTATGTCCTATGTTAACCTGAAACCTTGGATGGAGCTATTATGTAATCTTTTAGACTATTGGCTTATTGTGCTTATCTTGCTGCTAGAACTATCCAGGGGCTTGGGACCTCCCACCCTGTCACTTCCCTCCACCCACAGATAACCTATATAATCTACTGTAATCAATTGCTTGGCAGTGTCTCTGAGCCTAATAAGCAAAGTGACACTCTGCCAGCGCTATGCGTAATAAACCCACATGCTTGACTCTACACAGTGTCCATATTGTTCCTTCACTTTTGTTTTGCTTCTAACCTTTAATCTGAACCTCAAGAGAGCTAGCTTGATGCTTAATTTTTGTCACTGGGTTTTTTAAATCTAGCAAAAGCCTACATTCCAGATGTATTTTCTTTCTTTTTTGTTTTTAATAAAATTTATCCTTTTTAACGATAGGATTGGATTTTTGGTGTCCTAAGAGGTTTGTGTATATGTTGTTTAATTGGCTGGTGGCAACAGCCGATTTCTTTTGTTTTTCTTCCTCAGCTCTTCCGGGGGCGGGGGAGGCTTGAGGGTACCCCACAGGAAAGGATTCCCAAGTGTGCCTTTCTGAGTTCTCTAAAAAGGTGGGGGCTTGCACTTGGGTAGTGGCAGCATCTATCCATCCAAGGTCAGAGAGCAGCTCTGACCTTGGGAGTTTAATACCACCCTGGAGTGGCCAGTATTTTTTAAAATCCTTGTGGGCCCCGATATTCTGCATTTGAAGTGCCAGAGTGGGGAATCAGCTTTGACAGTAGGATTTTAGCAAGGACATGTGAATCTCTAGCTGTAATTTGAGGGATCTAGGTGATGTTAGCCCCATGGGCATTGAGTTGATTACCTTGATGATGGAATATGATAATCCATTTTATAACATAATATGTGGAAATTTTGGGTTGAGCACCACTTTCTGCCTGACAGTGAATCCAGTCCTTCCTTGCACTGGCAGTCAGTGTACCACTTGGACTCTTCCTCTTCCATCCATGCCTTGAGTTCTTCTTGGAACTCATTAATCCAGAGCACTGAGTCAGCAGCCCCGGGATTGGTGGAGCTGATGGGTATGGCTGGATAGAGATGGGGGTGAACTAGATGACCTCTCGAGGTCCTTTCCAGTGCTACATTTCTATTTTCCCTACGTAGGGAATAAGTAAAACAGGAATGAAGAAATTTACAAAGACAAAACTAGGATGTAAAAAAGTTTTATTTTTAAAAAATACAACTTTCAACTGCGGTGACATAGGCATTTACAAAGGGGATCCCTGAAATGCTTTCCACCTGCTTTCTGCTTAGTCAGCACAAGCACCAGGACTTGTGAGAGCAAGTGACCCACAGCCCAGAGCACCACAGGCCAACGCAGCCTAAATCTCACAGAGCAGATCTGAACAGAACAGTTCCATTAGTTGTCTCCATCACCACAGAAAATGATATGGGGTCACAACCATGCCAGTGGGGTGGCGTCTGGCAGGACGTTTGTGCCATGAGCACTTTTGAAAATGGAGGTTGTGTTCGCCTGTTTCCCCATATCTCAGGAATCCCAGTCCATGGTTTGAGCAGTTCAGAGTTTATTATGAATACACAGATCTGCTCTTTAGAAACATTCAGGAGGAGGGAAATGCTGTTTATGATCCTTGCAGCAGGAGCAGTTCTTCCACAGTTCAGAAAGAGAAAGACAATGAAAGAGACAATGGTAAATCCAAAAGAGAGGTCACTGTTAAAATACAGGCATTTACTAGGGCTCTTGTTTCCCAGATGTATAGAAAATTAAATACCCTTCCCCTTTAAAATCAGATTATTTACAAAATGATTCCGCACAGCATGGACACATGTCATGTGCTGCTGCCATGACACTGGCTTTAATCTAGGTTTGCTTTTAAATTTGAAAAAGTCTCATATCTGATATAGTAGAGAAAATAGCTTTGTAAAGTAAGTCACCTTTAGGCTCATAAGCATTTTGCAAAGTCATATAAACCTCCTCTTCTCTTTTAAAATGTGCAGAATTTCTAGCATATAAATGTATAAAATACAGATTTTTCCCCTCCCATTAATGCCAGAAGCCAGAAAGTCTCTTTTTTCTAATCCATATTACCATGTATGGCTGCTCTCAACAGCAAAAACATGCAGGGTGAGAGAGATTGGGGACACAAAACGCATACAAATTGTCAAAACATTAGTTAGTTAGCTGGATTTAAAATATATCAGAAAGTCAAACAGTAGCAAAGACTTTGTTCATAGAACATGTTGGACAGTACTTAAGTACAAGACAGAAGACAAATGAACAAAAGTGTTACAGCACCCAAGATTCATTTCAATTTCTTCCATGAGTCTCCTGCTAGGTGCTATCTTACATCTGTGATTTCAGTTATGGGATATTCCATAAAAGTATCTATAATTTATTCATGAAAACCATTGTATATGTAGGTTAGAGTAGCATCCTAGGTTTGTCTGAGGTACATATTCTGTGATTATTTTCAATGTCCAAAGCCAATCAATCAATCTGAAAATTCAAGTCATTTTTAGTCCATCAAAGCCACAAAATTTCCATCTTTTCTCCAAGCTAGCCCCAACTCCACTTAGCTCTTGTTTGAAGGTGTGCTGCAGTCTGCTCATCAGAACTTCCACTTCAGTGGGACAAATCTGTGGGAAAGAAGTGAAACTTTCACTGAAAATTAACCGACTTCTGGCTTGAGAATCCCAACTCTCTAGCTACGCGTTTGCAGTTTTGTAAATGCTGATCCCAGGCACAAACACCACTTTCAGGGGTTACCCAAGGTCTCCCAATCCAAGTGCTAATAGTGACCCAACCTGCTCAAGTTATGAGATGTGTTGCCATCACAGTTTGAGAAGGGATGGCTGCACACACAAGGAATACTAAAAAGAGGAGGAAGAAAACTATTCTCATTACTTAATTATGAGACTTGAAATAATGGATTCAAATGGAAACAAAATGCAAGTTAATATTGCTATGGACTCAAGACCATCTTCTGAAGGAGGAGAGGAATCACAAAACATGCAAAACATTCAAGTCACATCTCCATGTGCATCTACTGGAGGTGCTTGTCTAACAGCCAGGGAACCATTTCATCATCAAATGGAGTTCTAGAGAGACACTGAACAATCGCAGCACTGATAGCCCCTTCAAGGGGGAACTGCAAATCAAACCCTACTTTGTTTGTTGTTTATTCTGTTACACTGGGATGAACAGGAAAAGCTACCTGCTAGTTTCTGCTTTGTCCCCTACAAAATTTTGTTTTTGTTACAATATCAGATCTTGGCATGACTTTCCCTGGAAGACCTTAACAGTCCAATTTGGAAAATCCAGGGGTTGAAACAAATATTTCTGCTCTCTGTCATGGATCCACAGGACCTGCGCTATGTCCCAGCTTTTACACAGTCCCTTGGAGGAACCCCTTCAGTATGCAGATCGTCAAGGGGTCCCACCCTTCCTTAAGGGAAGGGCACGCAGCTTCAACACCTCCAAAACTGAGCCTCTGGGCTCTAGCACTGCTGTTCTGCACCATGAGTTCTGCTCAGTAAGTCCATCTGAGAGAGACTCCTGGTCAGACACGTTTACACTCTTCAGGGATCCATGCACCACAGTAAGTATTTGCAGTGACACCCAGCAGCCTCTTCAAAACAAGACTAGGGTTTATTACTCAGCTGGAATGCAGCACTGGGAAGCCCTTAGGTTAGCACAGAGTAGCACATTTCGGGGCAGGGAGACCAGTAGTTCAGGATTCACTCTCCAGCTGTCTTCTTATGGAGTGATGTATTATGAATTCTGGCCCCAGCTCTGCCACTGACCTGCTGTGTGGCCTTGAACAAATCACTTCACCTCCCTCTGTTGGTTTGACTACTGGTACTCGTGAGCTAGGCTCTGTGGCCTTTCCTATGAAGCAGTGCATCTCAACCAGATTGTTATGGCATCCCAGGAGTGTCATGAAAGGCAATCAAGGGGATGTGAGACATTAGATACTGTATTACAATCTAAAAAAGCAAACAAAATCTTGCTCCCTACTCCCTTCCCCTTCAAGGTTGAATATTCTCTATCAATCTCCCAAACACAGATTACAGAGGCTTTTATATTCTTACTATGAAAACAATAAATGTAAAGGGGTTATTAAGATGTTTTGGATTAATGCTTGCCAAGCTGAAAAGTTTAAGGGACATTGGTGTGAAGGAGGCACCTGGATTGGCTACACTGATTGAAAGATTTCTTTGTGAGATTTAGCATGTGTCTGTGTGTGATGAAGTGGGAGTTTTGGTAATATTTTTATGACTCCTATGCATGCTTCAGTTTCCCTCTGTGTTTTGCATTGCTATGCACGGAATATAAAGGATTAAATGCTGCTCTTGGAGCTTGCTTTTGTGTCATGTAGCTCTCTGGGGTGGTATGAATTCGTCATTAAAGGACTGGCTGAAACTGACCCATATCAAGGGAGGATCCTGAAAGACAACGGGAATCCTAATGGCCAGGCTGTTCACATCTTCCAACCAACAACTAAGAGGAAGGTGATTTCCCCCCCACTTCTTGGAGAACAAAGAAGAAAGGCTAGGCTCAGTGTTGGCCTTTGCAGAGACTCTCACACTCACCTGGGACAGGGTGACAAAGCACAGAGACAGAGAGAGGGAACCAAGATGGCTTCACTGGCAGCATGGCTCCAGGGAGCTGTGGCCTGGGATTGGCCGGGCTGAACTGTCTTAACTTCTGTTTCTCTTTGCTAACCCAAGGACTTTCCAATTCTGTAGCCAGGTGCCTAATATGCTGTCGCCTTGTTTTGAGCTTGATACAATCTAAGTGCTGGATTCTGGAGGGAGACGAGGTGAGTCACCACTCTGGCATGCGGCAACCCAGCTGCACTCACTCACCTTCCAACAGAGCCTGCACATGGCAGCAACCTATCCCCGAGCCAAAGTCTGGGTCAGATAACCTCCGGCTCAGCTATTTCCCTAACCCTACCAGAGCTGCAGATCAGTCTGTGCAACAGCCCTACCAAGTCAGGAACCACACTGTAAGGCAGCCGGAGACCAGACTCTAGAGACTCCCAGCCTGCTCTTGATCCTGTTTCTGTTCCTGCCCCAGCTTGTCCTTGCCCTGCTCTGACCTTGCTCCAGCCCTGTTACCGCCTCCCTCCAGCCTTGCCTTTGTTTCCCATCCCTCCCTGGATGTTTGGACTCTGACTACCCAGCTTCGACCTTTGGCCTGTATCTGGATGCCAGCTGTGGTACTGACTTGGCTTGTCCCTGGACTCTGACCACCCAGTTTCAACCCTCGACTTGCACCTGGACTCCAGCTATGTGGCTTGTCTACAAACTCTGATCTCAGTTCTGACCTCTGCCTGTTTCCAGATCTCGATTCCAGCGCCACCCTTGGCCCAGTCCCAACCCTACATCCAGTTTCGACCTCCACTCCAACCACTAGGCCCAACTACCAAGAGGCAGCACCTGACACGCAGGCCCTATCAAGAGAGACGCTCTCACACACCCTGCTATCACCACCAATGCAGCAAGGCCAGAATACAGTCACCCCACCCCATTCCACCTACAAAGTCAGACCTACCTACCCAGAAGGAAGCCCACCTCCAACCCCTCAGTGGCTGGTTGTACCCAGAATGATACTCCAAACCTCCCCTCCACTCATCCATCTCTGTGCCTGCCCAAACAGAAAATCATCATCCCCACCAGGCCAGGCTGGTATCCAGCTCCACCACCGGTAAGAGGAAAGCACAATTCAAGATGGAATTTGAAAAGCAAACAGCCTTAGATATATACACAAATAGCACGAACTTCTGTCAGTAAATCAGCAGCAGAAAACCTGGAAGAGAATCAGCAGGTCCACGAGGAAGTTAAGGGAACAACAGAGAATAAGGAGGTTGCAGAGAAGCTAAACGACTTCTGTGCCTCGGTCTTTGTCACAGAGAACAATATGAAGATACCTATTCCAAAGTAATTAAGGTTAGGCTCTCAGAGATTGAGCTGTCCAAACAGGAAACGCTGGAAAAAATGGTAATGAGACAAAAGGGCATTTCTCAAGGGAACTGAGGGAAATTAAGAATTAAGCAGTTATATTGCTATCAAAAATACATGATCTGTCCTGTGACGGGGCCGACACTAGTGAACTGGAGGGGCGTGAATACTGTATACATCTTTAGAAAAGGCATCCGAATGATCCCGGAGAAATACAGAAGAATGAGCTCTACTTCCCAGTCAGGAAAATTTTATCTGAAAATTAAAAATTAAAATGATCTGCAAATTAATTAAGTTATAAAACAACCCTGATGAATGTGATATTGTATACCAGGGACAGACCATAAAGGCAAGTCAATAGAATTGTGGACTGAGAAAAATAGGAAGGCATAATTTTCACTTAGACTTTCAAAAGCCGTTGGCAAAGTCCATCACTATTAAGGATATTAAGCAAACCAAGACATGGAGTGAGAGATAAAAATTGCCAGACATCATCAGAAACTGGCTAAGAGATGCTGCACAAAACCGAAGCCAGAACAAATGACTCATGCTCCTTGTGCTACAATTTGCTTATTTAGCTCTTATTTTCATCACCTTTCTTCCCTCTCCATTTGTTTGTTCCATCCACCTCTTCTGCGCTGTTGTAACCTAGATTACTACGTCTTTAGGGCAGGGACAGGTGTTCAAAAAGTGTGGGTTCCGCCCACCAAGCCCTAGATCAGGCCTGCACAACTCAGGAAAGCAGCGAGGGCCATATTACTGCAAAAAACACAGCTGCACGCTGAAAAGCCCCGCCCTCGCCCCACCCCCATCTGCTTCTCCCACCCCACCGCTTGGCTTGCCCCACCCCTACTCACCCCGCACAGGCCACACAGTGAGCCTGTGCGGGCCACATGTTGTGCAGGCCTGCCCTAGATGCTACTAAAAATTCATGTGAATGTTTTGCCAAGCTGCTATCTCACATTCTGGAGTGGGCCCAGAAGTGGAAGAGGTGGAGGAGACAGCATGAGGAAACAGTGACTTGGGATTCTGGGAAGCCAGGAGCCAGATCTGAGGGGTCTTTTAGGTGGGAGGGGTGCAGAGGTCCCAGCTATTCCCAGTCTCTCCAGTGAGAGGGGATGGCAGAGAGGTCCTAGTCAACTTGGTCTCTCTAGTGAGAGGGGACGTGGGGAGCTGTCCTGGTCTCTCCAGTGAGAAGGTGGAGGGAGTCCCCAGCTGGTCCTGGTAGATCTGCTGGGAGTGGAGTGGAAGGGATGGAGATTCTGGCCAGTCCCTCTCACCCAGGGCTGGTCCTCAGAGATGGGGAAGAAGTGGCAGCTGAAGCTGTCAGCGACTAGCCAGAGCAAGGTATAAAGAAATAGTGGCCTGGATTCTGGTAAGCGAGAATAAGACATCCTTGCCTAACCACACAGCATGACCACCACCCTCCCGGGTCAGGCCTGCCTAAACACAGAGTGACCCTCCTCCCCATCTGAGTCTGCCCAGAGAGACAGAGACCTAAGCACACCTACCTTGGCGTCGAGCCGCTGTAAGTAGGAACAGATGTACTCTATGCTTGCTCCAAATGGGTGAACATGAAGAAATGTTGAAATTATACCTATGGAAATAACATGACAGGAATCATTCTTGTGATTCAGCTAAGAGCACCAACATTGCACAGTCTGCATGCGGAGCTTTTCCCTGCACGCACTGTGCTGGGTCCTGGCCTGTGTGCTGCAATGTAATGAGGAGCAAAGCATTTCTTTGGGCAGCAACTCAGACAGCAATATCCCTCAGTCCCATACAGACAACTCTCAAAGTAATTGGGAAACTCCTGCAATGGGCAACGTGAAGCATTATGAGGTGCAGCAAGAGGTCTGCCTCAACATGAGGACAGACCCTCAAAGAAGTGGAAAGATACGAAGTGGGAAAAGGGTGGGAGATAGAGAGGAGGGAGATAATAGCATGTATGCAAATTAGTTCCCATTCTGATGAACCAAATGAAGGCAGATCTGGCTGTGGCCGAAAGGAGCAGAAAATACCTGACCATCAATAGAGCAAGCAGGTAGATGAAGCAGACAGGCCCCCAGCATATCCATGAGGATATGCCCAGAGCACCAGAAGCAAAACGAGTCCAAAACCATGAGACCCAGGCCCTAGGATTCTGTCTCCCACCCAGAGACACTCAGCCCTCTATGGCCCAGCCTTCAACTCTTTGGGATTGTCCCTTAGAAAAGCAGTCTGGAAATCTTCTGCAGTAATTGATTTGCAAGAAGGAGGAAGCTCAGAGGAAATTAGGATTTGGAGGGTGGGATTTAATCCTGAGGAGCATGAGGTGAAAGATGAACAGATCTGGGGTGGGACAGGATGAGTACAGTGGAGCATGGGGTGTGTGCAGGGGGAGATGGGCTGGTTTGTAGGCTCAAAGCTGCAGTTTCCCAGGGAAGGAAATAGAAGTTTCCCTCAGGAACCAAGATCAGGTTGGTGGTCTCACTGGGACTGGGAAAAAGGCAGAGCTGAGCGTGCCCTGAGGGTTGGGAGTGCTTTAACAAGGCAGCACCCTCTACTTTCCTCCCAGCAGGAGCTTTGAGAGCAGCTAAGCAGCGTTCAGCCAAGAGTCTGCTGTCCAGGACCTGGGTTGGGAGCTGCCAGTTCAGACTGAAAACTTAGGAGAGAGGAGGGAGCAGCACGGGGAAAATCAGCTCTGACCTCCCATCCTGAGTGAGGGTCCTTGATGATTTAGTCTTCGGGCTGAAAAGTGACTTACATGTTTGAATTTATTCATCACATTTGGCACAAAAACTCTCCAATGGCAAATTGTATTTTCTCTGCGGTTTTGGCACTAAACAATTCTGTAACATTTGCTGCGGAAATCTTAAAAACTCTCCTTTTATGAAATGTGGACGAGGTTAGCAGAGATTTTTTTTCCCAAGGGAGTGGCTGTAGCTTTAGAAGTAAATGATCAACAAGCTTCAAATTTTGCCCATTACCTCTTCTAAGAATCTCTCAGCACAGGGGGACTTGAAAGACTCAGTATTTCTAAAACGAGTGATAATGTAAAATTACCAATAAATACAAAGCAACCATATCAGATGCTCCAAAATCTCAGCTTTCATTCCTTCTGAAGCATCTGACACTGGCCACTGGGCTAGATGGACCACTGGTCTGACCCAGAATGGCCATTCTTATGTCCTTATCCTCACAAGCATGCAAGACTATGGAACAAATTGTGAAAGAGAATAATTTAATTAATAAGGTAAACAGAAAAGGGGAAGACTAACTTGATTTCCTTCTTTGAGAAAAGAACTGATTTTTTAGATACGGAAAATGCAGTAAAAATAATATATTTGGACTTCAGTAAAGCATTTGACATGGTTCATTCATTCATTATGCCCTCACCCCTCTCTGGGTATGGGCCACCAACAACAGATTGCCAGAGAATTCTGTCCTGGGCCATTCTTTCAAGTTGACTCCAGTTGTATCCCATCTTTATGATGTCTGCCTCAAGATCATGTCGCAAGGTGTTTCTTGGACGGCCTTTCTTCCGCTTGCCTTGGGGGTTCCACCTCAGAGCCTGTCTGGTGATGTTAGTTGGTGATTTCCGCAAGGTGTGTCCTATCCAGCTCCATCTTCTCTTCCAGATTTCTTTTTCTGCACGAAGTTGGCTGGTTCTCTCCCAGAGGTTGGCATTGCTGATGGTATCTGGCCAGCGGATCCGGAGAATCCTTCTGAGGCAGCTGTTGATGAATGTCTGGATTCTTTTGATGGTAGTTTGTGTCGTTCTCCAGGTTTCGGCCCCGTACAGCAGTACTGACTTTACATTGGAGTTGAACAGCCGAATCTTTGTTTTCAAGGCCAGCTCTCTGGAGGCCCAAATGTTTTTGAGCTGTAGGAAGGCCACTCTTGCTTTGCCAATCCTTGCCTTGACATCCGTGTCTGTACCTCCCAGCTGGTCTATGATGCTGCCCAAGTAGGTGAAGGACTGCACTTCTTCGAGGGAACGTCCATTCAGGATGACTGGTTTGTTACTGCTGGTGCTAATCTTCAGGATCTTGGTCTTGTCTCTGTGGATGTTAAGTCCAACCTGCGATGATGTGGCTGCCACAACATTTGTTTTCTCTTGTCTCTGCTGGTGACTGTGGGAGAGAAGTGCAAAGTCGTCGGCAAAATCCAGATCATCAAGCTGCTCCACAAAGTCCACTGGGTTCCGTTCCTGCGTTCACTGGTGGACCTCTTCATGATCCAGTCAATGACGAGAAGGAAGAGAAACGGTGACAACAAGCATCCTTGTCTGACTCCTGTCTTCACCTGAAAGCTGTTGGTGCGCTGCCCTCCATGGATGACTTTGCACGTCATTCCCTCATACGAGTTCTTGATCAAGTTGACCAACTTGGCTGGGATGCCATAGTGCTGAAGGAGGTTCCAGAGGGTCTGTCGATCAACACTGTTGAATGCTTTTTCATAGTCGATGAAGTTGATGTACAACGATGAGTTCCACTCCAAGGACTGTTCGACTATAATGCAAAGCATTGCAATCTGATCTATGCAAGATCTGTTCTTCCAGAAGCCCGCTTGTCCATCTCAAAGCTGTGGGTCTACGGCGTCCCTCATTCTTTCTAAGAGGATTCAATTGAAGACCTTGCCTGGCACTGACAGGAGTGTGATGCCTCTGTAGTTGCTGCAGTTGCTGAGGTCACCTTTCTTCGGGAGCTTGATAAGGTAGCCCTCCTTCCAGTCATTTGGTATCACTTCCTCCTCCCAGATCTTCGCAAAAAGGGGGTACAGCATCTCGACTGAGGCATCCAGGTCTGTTTTCAGGGCCTCCGCTGGGATGTCATCAGGTCCAGCTGCCTTCCCATTCATCATCAGGGTGATGGCCTTCCTGATCTCTTCTCTAGTGAGCTTGCTGCTGTTAATCGGGAGATCCACGTTGGCTGGGGTGATGTCCGGAGGATTTGGTGATGCTGGTCTGTTCAAAAGTTCTTCAAAATGCTCAACCCATCAGTTCATCTGTTGTTCTGTTCCTGGGATTTTCTTTCTTTCTTTATCTTTAACGGGTCATTCTGGGTTGCTGCACTTTCCAGACAGTTTCTTGATTGTGTCATACAGTTGTTTCATGTTGCCACTGTATGCTGCCTGCTCAGCTTGAGCTGCTAGTCCATTCACGTATTCTTTCTTGTCCTTCCTAATGTTCTTCTTCACTGCTCTGTGTGCTTCAGCATATTCTTCTTGGGCCTTGGCTTTTGCCGCTCTAGTCCTGCTGTTAACTGCTGCCTTCTTCTGCTTTCTCTCCTCCATCTTGACCAAGGTCTCAGCTGTGATCCACTCTCTGTGATGTTGTTTCTTCTCTCCGACCACTTTCTGGAAGGTTGCTCTCAGTGTCTCTAACTATCTGCCATTTGTACTGTACAGTGTCTTCCTCTTCATTGTGCAGCTGTTGTAGTACCTCAAACCTGTTCTTCAACTGAAGTCCAAAGACTTCCCTAATATTGGAGACCTTCAGGCGGCTGACATCATACTTCATTTTTCTACGTGATCCTTCCATCCAGGTCTTCTTCAGCTTCAGTTTCATACTAGCAACTACTAGGTGGTGGTCGGATGCCACATCTGCTCCTCTTCTAACTCTAACATCTAGAAGGGAACTTCTGAACTTCTTACTAATGCAGATGTGGTCAATCTGGTTTTCTGTCACGTTGTCCGGCGATACCCAGGTATTCTTGTGAATCCGCTTATGAGGGAAGATACTACCTCCGATGACCAGATTATTCAGTGCACAGAGGTCTGCAAATCTCTCACCATTCTCGTTCATCTCTCCTAGTCCGTGAGTCCCCATGACATGCTCATATCCTGTGTTGCTGAGTCCAATTTTGGCACTGAGGTCCCCCATAAGGATGACGATGTCTCTGTTTGAGTATGTCTCCACGATCTTCTGCAGTCTGCTGTAAAACTGGTCCTTCGCCGCATCTTCGCTATCGTTGGTGGGGGCGTAGCATTGAATGATGTTCATCTTGATCCTCTTCTGTTTAGTTCTGAAGGATGCTGTGATGATCCTGGGGCCATGCGCCTCCCACCCAATCAGTGCCCTCTGTGCCAGCTTGGACAGCATGAAGCCTACTCCCTGGGTTTGGGGGGCGTCAATCTCATCATGTCCGGAGTACAGCAACAGTTCTCCTGACATCAGTTGCCTCTGTCTGGCTTGTGTCCATCTGGTCTCGCTGATTCCCAGAACTGTCAGGTTGTTGTTCCTCATCTCAGCAGCTACCTGCGCTGTCTTGCCTGTCTCATACATGGTCCTGACATTCCATGTACCAATGGTGGTTCTCCTGGTTGAGAGAAGGGTAGTCGGCCCAGTGGCTTCCTTTCGGCTTTCACCACCTAGCATCATGTGTCTTTGGGTAAACGAAGATCTTTCATCTCCCAGGAAGTTGCTCTCTGAATTATCTATTGCTTGCGCTTCTGTAGCGGGTAAATTTTTATGGGATGGGGTTGCTAGCCCCACGCCCAACCCTCCTCCTTTTTCATCCGGGCTTGGGACCAGCATTGCTGATTTGACATGGCACCACATGGGAAATTATTAATAGAGAAAATGGGGATTAGTGCAAGAATTGTAAGGTGGATAAGGAATTGACTAAAGGGGAAAAAGCAACGGGCTGTGCTGAAATATGCATTATTGGATGGGTGGAAGGTTACGGATTGGTTTTGGGACTAATCTCATTTAATATAAATATTAGAGGGAAAAAAAGGAGTGTAATCAAGAGTTCCTCTTCACTACGAGGTCTAGAAGCAGATCTTTTAAATGGAAGCTTCAATTCTGGAGCTACCCTGATACGGTGGTGGTGGATTTCCTTCCTCAAATGAAGAGTTGTTAATCTCAATGATTATGCATCCCAAACAGGTTAGTTAGTAAAGGACTGGATCAGCATGGCAGGGAGCTCAGTTTTCCTGCAGTACTTTTTAAGACCTTATTGTGTGAATAGAGTAAATGCAGAGAAGGAAGGGACACATTATCAATCTAAGTTCATTATACGTTTCCTGGTGTCCCAATTCCAATGTGGGCAATTTTCTCTGAGAACAAGCTAATGGTTCTTTACAGCATAAAGTACCTGGCTGCGGACATGCAGGAAGGCAAGTGCAGTTTAACAACATAATTCACAGTCTAGAACAGTTTAGTGGGCCATGATTTAGCAGCTGCTATGATGGAGGAGCACTTATGGTCCATGAGATTTTGCCCCCTAAACATGGTCCTGCATCCAGGACTTTATACTGTCTATCCTGTACTTCAGAGCGCAGTCAACTGGAGAGAAAGGAGGAAACTTTTTAGTAGCAGGTTATTTAAAAAAAATGGTGTGTTTGAAACTGCTCAGAGGTTTGATGTGAAAATATGGTCCCAGGGAGGCAGATGTGGCCTTGTCTAGATGAGGATTCAGAGCAGAGGTGGACAAACTTTTTGGCCCGACGGCCACATCGGGGTGCAAAATTGTACGGCAGGCCAGGTAGAGAAGGCTGTGCCTCCCCAAACAGCCTGGCCCTGCCCCCATCTGACTCCCTCCCACTTCCCACCCCTTGACTGACCCCCTCAGAATCCCCGACCCATCTAACCCCCCCTGCTCCTTGTCCCATGACCCCACTCTCACAGAGCGCTGCCTCTGCGGCAGCATAGCTGCGAGGGAGCAACTGGGGATGAAGCCTCCCCGGCTGGGAGCTCAGGGGACTGGCAGGACGGACCCACAGGCCAGCCATAGTTTGCCCACCCCAATTCAGAGGAATGATGCTAGTCTTAGCTTGACCTGCGACAAAGCAACTGCACTTTAGCATGTGCTAAAGTGATAAAAGCCCAGCAGGGAGAGTGCAGGCAAGGGTATAATATATCAATATATCAGATTAAAGTCACCATCAAGTGTACAGTGTGTCATTGTGTGACAAGAACAGATCTAGGTACATGATATGAGACCTCTATGTGAGCGATGAGGTGAAATCCTGGCCCCAGTTAAATCAATGGGAGCTTTGCCATGGACTTCAGTGGGACCAGCATTTAACCCCTGGCCTGCTACTGCAGCAGTCCAGGAAACTGAGGAAAGAAGCACATACAGTGAGACTGGAAGAGCTGCAATTACAATACCTCCTGAGAACATCTCTCATGGAATCTGAATCGACACAACATGGATGGTGGCTTTACAACAGTCTTACCATTAGCAGACATACTGTACCATGAGTCTTACCTACTAATAAAGCTTCTCTTTCAGATTTGACAGGGCTACAGCTCAGAGTCCTTTCGAGTGGGCACTCCTTCTCCTGGCTAGATGCACAGATCCTGTAAGTACTGCTCTCCTGCAAAAACAACACCGTCCACTCCATACCTGCACAATACAGCACTCATTCTAATTAATTAAATGCCAGCTTAGTTTTTAACTTGAGCAGCTGTAGCAAAGCATAAAAATGCAGATGTTGCCTATTACATCATCTCCTGAAATTTTGGGGTTGAACAACATGATAGAGAAAGTGGGGAGGGAGAAGGCCTATTACATCATCTCCTGCCATTGTATAGCAACCCTGCTCAGCCAGGTGCAGCACTTAACTTTTCACCTTTCTGCAGAGACCAACAAAAGGACAGTCACTTGGCCAGTTGGTAGATGCTGAAAGTAAATCCATCATCCTCACTAGTTATGGACCAGGACAGCCATCAGCTGGCAATGACTTTCAGTCACTCCTGATGTGGCTGGATTTGAACCAGTGACAAACAGAAGTCACTCCCCAGAACTAACTGATCTGCAAGGAAGCTATTTTTTAATTCCAATTAGTTAACCAAAGTGGCAGTGTGTTGGCCTGGAGAGTGAGACTAGCAAAATCCTACTCTCCCTCTCAGTCTTCTTGCTGCTCCAGAAAGGGAATAACCTGCACCAGGTCTATACTTGGTGCAAGCATACATTCCCCAACATGCTGGTGAAGTTACAGAGCTGGGTGCATGCTGTGCCCACTCCTGCCCCCTCACACCCTCCTGTGTGGGGAGGGGATGTAGCATTCCTATGAAGACTTCTTTCCTAATTATACTGTTGCAGATAGCCAGCAAGGAGTGTGGCCCTTTGAGAGACATAGGTAGGGGTCTCCTGCAGTCTGTGGGTAGAAGAGCCGGATCACATATTACTAAATCAATAAAAGGGGTCACATTATTTTCCTTGAGGTGCAATCAGGGAACAGATATTTTTGCAGAAGGACAGGCAGATATAAACCTTTGGGTGTTAGGATGCAGCAAATCATCTCATACCCTAAGCCTGCTCCCCACACCACAGCTCTGCAGAAATGTACTCCCAGCCTGAGACTGCTGATGGTGCTTAATGTGATGGTTTCTTGTTTCCTAGCCTAGATGCGTCAGGCTTATATACTCAGCTCCAAACAGTGGATCCATTTGTTATGAACTGTCACCACTTCTCTCAGTAAGATGCTCTGCCTAAAGCAGCAGAAAGAAACACACTGACTTACATTTCCTTGATTATCAACCACGTCTCTCTCCTTGTCCTCTTCATCTGCCATCTCTTGCTACATTCAGTTACAGAAAGGGAAAAAGTTATAAACTTTAGCACAATCAGTAAAATAATAGCTTTGTTCATTGATCTTTGCAAATGAATGTCTCAAACTGGAGCAATCTAATTGAGATTCAAATACTTTAAAAACCAGAAATGCAATTACTGTGTGTAATCCCTGCTCCAGTACACATCACTAGCTAAGGCACATGGAGAGGCTGAGTTCTCATGTCTGTGAGGTATTGACCAGATCTGTGCCACCACTGTCCAACTGGATCTACTGTACTTCACTATCAGAGTTGTGTGGGCCTTCACCTCTCGTGAGAATGTGTACACACTGGCTGTCATCCTCCCTCCCTCTGAGGAAGCAATGACCAACAAAGATATATCTCATGAAAACAGCTATAAGATATACTGGCATTAGAAAAGGCTCAGAGAAGGGCAACTAAAATGATTAGGGTTTGGAACAGGTCCCATATGAGGAGAGATTAAAAAGGCTAGGACTTTTCAGCTTGGAAAAGAGGAGACTAAGGGGATGTGTGATAGAGGTATATAAAATCATGAGTGGTGTGGAGAAAGTGAATAAGGAAAAGTTACACCAGATCCTCGCTATAGCCAGGGTTTGGGATCCATGCGCGGTCCCACGCTAATGCAGGGACCATGTTAATGCAGAGGACGCGTTGCCAAGGATCCCAATTTAAAGGTTTTTAAGGTCAACGTAGACAAAGTCCTGGCAGGCATGATTTAGTTGGGGATTGGTCTTGTTTTGAGCAAGGGGTTGGACTAGATGACCTCCTGAGGTCCTTTACAACCTTGATATTCTATGATTCTATGATAAATATTTAAATTTGGGATCCATGGCAACGATCGCGCTCTATGCAAACCTGCGCTATAGAGTCTGCGCCCGCTATAGCGAGGCTCTGGTGTATTTACTTGTTCTCAAAATATAAGAACTAGGGGCCATCAAATGAAATTAAGGGCAGCAGGTTTAAAACAAATAGAAAGGAAATTGTTCTGCACACAGCACAGTCAACCTGTGGAACTCCTTTCCTGAGGAGGTTGTGAAGGCTAGAACTATAACAGGGTTTAAAAGAGAACTGGATAAATTCATAGAGGTTAAGTCCATTAATGGCTATTAGCCAGGATGGATAAGAAATGTGTCCCTAGACTCTGTTTGTCACACGGTGGTGATGGATGGCAGGAGAAAGATCATTTGATCATTACCTGTGAGCTTCACTCACTCCAGGGCACCTGGCATTGGCCACTGTCGGTAGACAGGATACTGGACTGGATGGACCTTTGGCCTGACCCAGTATGGCCACTGTTATGTTCATTGTCTCCTGACTCTCTAACCTCTCAAGCCCTCAGAATCCCAAACAGTTCCCGCCTCCCCACATCTTCATGGCATCCCACTGTAGGCCTCCTCTTCAACTCCCTCAGAACCTCTCTCCGGGTTACTGTCTCTGCAAACTCAGCTTTGGCAACCATTTCTATGCTGACACCTCACAGATCTACCTCACTGCTTGGGACCTGTTCCCTCCATCTATACTAATAACCTGAGTGTTTGACATCTCCTAGGGGGTGTCCAGCCATCTCCAAAAGTGAACATGGGCAAAACTGAAGTCCTGATCTTCCCTCAAAATCCTTCTCCCTCCCCACGTTCTCTATCATGGTGGAGAGTGCCACCATCCTTCATGTTGCTCATCCCCAAAATTTCAGCTGTTTCTTTGATTCGTCCCTCTCTTTGTCTCCACACGCACTGCCCATGGCTAAATCTTGTGGCTTCTACCTGCACATCTCCAAGACTGGACCCTTCCTCTCTGCCCACATGGCCACAACTCCTGCCCTAACCTTGATCATCTCTAACCAGGAGTACTGTAAGGTAACTTCCATTAAGATGCTCTTCTCCAAAATTTAGTCCAATTTAGTCTTAAATTTGATCTAAATGGGTACTGTGGACGAGTCAAGTAATGGGCCCAGTCCTGTGTAGTGCTGAGTGCCTCAGGATTGCGCCCTATTGTTCTTCAACATTATTCCTTCCTCTCAGTCATTTGCCTAGGCTACAGGAATGTATTTGTCCCGGGCAGTGTTTCCCAGCCCTTTCTGCTTAGAGTACCATTTCAACCGATGTTACAGGCCACTGTCTCCCATTAACTCTACCCTCTGAGCCACAGTGGATCTTAGGCTGTTCCAACAACACATTGCTACTGAGTGGGAGGTGGGTAACAGTTGTTTATGAGGGACAATACAGAGGCTCATCCTCAAAGAAGTGGGGATGAGTATAGAGGATCAATCCTAGTGCATGGGAACCACTGATTTAAATCAAGACATTACAAATACTACAAAATCATCTATTTTACTTTAATTTAACAGGATATTAGTGGTGGTTTTGATACAAACAATTATCTGCAAGGATAAAGGGAATGAGAACAATATAAAACAATCAACTCCACATCTGCAGCATTTTAGGCTGGGATTTGTAAAAGAGTTGGGTCCCCAACACCCATGGAATTTCACTGGAACTCAAACACCTAACACTCCTTGCAAATTCCAGCCTACCACCTACACAGCTGTATTTCAACACAAATAGCAATGAATCCTCCATCTGATGACTTCAAATTGTTATAACACTGAACAGGCCCTTCACATGCAGAAGTTCTCCACCAGCTCCTAGCTCTGCAATCTAGTTACAGGTTCACAGATTCTGCAATACTGATCAAGAATCCAGCATCCCCAAGAGGTGACCTATTGAAGAACTGTTCAATTGACACTTTGTGTAAAACTCAAGGTGAAGTAATAATTCTCTACAACATCATGTTCTGCTAGCATATCAACTTTATCAAGCTTCTGAGATCACAAAATCCTAATTAATGAAATGCCACATTTATCTGAGCCATCAGCAAAAAGACAACAAGAAAACAAATTACTATCCAAAAGAGTTCTGTGATTAGAAATAAAATCTTCTAACGTAAAAGCTTCCATTCTAAAGAAATACTTATAATTTTCCTTCATGTCATACAAAATAAATGTAAATATATTGTAGCAACATTGCTGGAAACCTTAAATCCATCAACATCTTTTAGAGAATGTAGATCAGAACATATCTTTAAATGGAAGTCCAGGATTTACTGGGGATAATGTAGAACTGCTCTTTGTTTCTTTAAAATGGGTTCTTTGCCATATTTAGCACTGATGCTATTATAGAAAAACAAACGTTCCAGCTAAAATGATGTGCACTGGAACATGAGAGCTAGCCTGGAAATGTACACAAGTATTTGCTTCACTGCAGCCTGATAGAAGAACCATTAGGTACAGTCACTGCTAACGTAAATCCTCAGGCTATGCAGATTATGGTTCAGCACACTGAACCTTCAGTGACATTTCCTGTCCTTCTGGGGCTCAAACGAGATTCAAACGGGAGGGAGAGAGGTAGATGACATTGTGCAAACAGAGGCTTGAAAGGATTTTTTTCTGGTAAATCAATCCTACAACATCTCAGTGTGGACAAAAAACACAGTAGCAGTTTCTCTCTAGGGAATGCGCCACCATCTGTGCATTTCAGAACTGGCACTCTGGACACTTTCATGTGACATAAGAGCAAGCTGAATCAATGAGTTTGGTCCCTTAGGGTTTGTATACATTTTTGGACAAGGTACAGATCCTCCTTTCATAAGCCACAGTCAGCAACCTTTGTTGTGCCTCCTGGGAGTACAGCCCATCCCTGGTGGGTGCGCTGTACTCCCAACACACTCTGTTGTACTTTCTGGTGGTGTAGAAGAGCACTAAAGAATGTTATTGCTACGCTGTTATAGCTGCTCAATACTTCTGTCCTTGGAACTCTGCTGTTATCAGCACTAGCAGAGAGCACAGCCTGCTAATTCAGCAGACCTCAGTGTTATTCATAGGGAAAGACCACAGGCATGGTTGAGTGACAAAGGCACTTGGCCAGGTTAATGTCCTCAAGATTCGCACAACTTGCACAAGCACATTAACACAAGCGTCAGATAGCAAGGAGTGGCTCAGTCAGCAGCAGGAGTTTCTGCTGTCCCCTCAGCAACTAAAAAGGATTACGGTAAGATACCCCGACATTTGTAGACTAAGTCAAACAACTGGGATAACCAACTTACGTACCACCTTGCATGTTTCGTGACATCTGTTTATCATCACTCTTTGATCCTGTTATCTTGGACAAAACATCCCTATCCTTGTTCTGTCAAACCACCTCATCTTGTACTAGATTGGGGTATATCTGTACTAGCCTTCTAAAATATATTTCCATAAATATCTAGTGCCTTGTACACTAACAACAATTTTGCCCAAGTTCATGTACCAAACAGTGAACTTGTAAGCATTTACTTTAGTACATGGCCTGACTTTAATTCACAGCCTCTGGTTCAGGCCTCAGATCTTGCACACAGCCCAGTGCTCCAACTCTCTCTCTTTCTATTACAGATGGTGCCTGGAAACTCTGTCTTCAAATGAGAATTCTGTTGGACTAAGGAATGTAAAATTTAGCTCCATGTTTGCAGTATTTTAGGCTCTTACCAGCTTTCCCCATGAAGATCTATTTGGGAGGAGAAAGGAATTTAGCTTGCTCTTGAAAGTAATAATTTCCATGCTGACTACTTTAGTTTTCACAAAGATTTGGCAGATGAGTCTGCATTTTGCAAAGTATTCTCTTAAGACGTGCTTTTAGAGTTTTGTTCCCTTTTGCTATGGAAAACAAAGGCGCACAAAACTTTACTTTCATAAAAAGAGGCATGGACGTTTGAATGGCATTCTAAGCACCAGAAATTCTGCCGTGTATATTCATGACATGTATGTTCAAGCTCCAAAATATCTATAAAGTCTACATGTGGTAGCAAACCTCTTTAGAAGTCTGCCAGTTGTTCAGACAAAGCAGACCACTGCCACCCAAACCAGGCCAAGGCCATCTCCTCACCTGTACCTTGCGCTGCACACAGAGTGATGATATCCCATGGCCACAAGCCCAGCAACAGTCTATTACTGAATCATCATACAGACGCCTGGAGGCCCAGACTGTGCATACCTGCTCCTTTAGGGTTTCTAACAACATTTCCATTTGTACTTTGTCTTCCTTCACTTTTTCTAGCTCGGCTTCTCGTTTTTTGTATTCCTCTTGCAATTTCAGAAGATGCTAGAAGAGAAAAGGTCAATTCAGACCACAGCATGACTTTTACACAACATTGTTTTAAAGAACATGGAATGAGTAACAGACTCTTAGACAAAGATGTGGGTCAAATTCAGAACGTTTTAAAAGTTTCCATCCATAAAAGGAAGAAAAGCTTCCACAAAATCCTATGGCATGTCAAACATTTTTTTATATCTAGCAATATTTAAAGACATATTGGGTTGTTAACATGACGTAAGGCAGAACTGTCTTGAAGCTCAGGAAAATACCCCAAAACAGTACATCCCCCTTAGGTTGTGCAGGGCAGTTTCTCTTGTACTTTGTTTTATCCAGACTAACAGAAAAATGCCATGTTGACTCTATTGCTGTTGCATGTTTTTCTAAACAAAAAGTAATGTGATACTTTTTGTAACATTAGTTTTATATTTCTAGGATATGCATGATGGTGATTTGCAAAACTGCACATAATTCCTAAATGAGCACTTATAAATATTAAACAAAATAATAAAACTACAAGACTGCATGAAAGAGAAAATGTTCATGCAGAAACTGCGTTTCTCAGGAACATTAGGCAAACGTTCAACCCTTTTTTGTGTAGTTATGTTTTAGGCTATTTGTCCATGCCTAAAATGGCCCATTTTTTCCCCATCTGTCCAGTTTGAGTGCACTTTTTTCTCCCCCCACCAACCAAATAATAATTACTGAAATAACAACGTCTTTTGCTACACTTAGAACAACTATCATCTACTCATAGCAATGCTAATATAGGGCACCTCCAAAGATTGATTTATAATGAGACTGCTTTGTCTTTCTACAAGAAACAAGTATCTTTTAGCTTCTGGGGAGTTCCTCCTGGTATCTATACAGTCCCAGAAGTTCTCAATTCCTCCAGCACAGCTCACTTAGGAGATTGAAGGAGTTGGGTTAAATCGTGTGCCACATAAGGCCCTATCCCTGATTTCTGTAGGCTAGCTGGATGCTAAGGAGGGTTCCTGACTCAAGGGCCTGTGGTTATTTGTCCCTTAGCTCTCCTGATCATCTTCCTGCAGAAGCAGATTTTCTCTTCTGCAGCAAATTCTGCCTCCGCTTCCCTCCCTGCCCCTCCGAACCCAACAGCTGAAGCAGGAGAGACAGCAGATGATCTGGCTTTCCCTACAACCACGAAAGAGAACTGTCAAGATGGGGAGGCAAGGAACAAGCGATCATTAAAATGTGAATACTCTTTTAAAGCTCAGGTGCTTTTGTGACCTTTGCCCCTCTGTGACCTATATCAATTTAAAAAGGGCAGTGGACTGACCCAGCAACCACGTAAGGGGAGGGATCTACAAGATTGCTGGTCCTAGGGTCTTACTTGCGGTGGACTAGGGAGAGAGGGAAGAGATCTGTCCTCTCTCTGGACTCGTGCCCGTAACGCATCGAGACGCCTAGGGAAGAGGATCGGCTGCCGCTGGAGTTGGTGTGAGGAGCGCCGGGAGCTAGGAATACTAGTGCCGCGCATAAAGACCCCGGACCACACCATCGTCACCCCGACTGCCAGATCAATGCTGGAAAGGACCCTGAAAGACACCATCCGCTGCTACTACGCCGAGAACCTGAAGCGGAAGCCAGACCAGGGCAAGGTGTTTGAGGTGTCCAGAAAGTGGGATGCCAGCAACCACTTCCTCCATGGGGGCAGCTTCACCAGGTTCGCCGACTGGCAGTTCATCCACCAGGCCCAACTCAACTGTGTTCCCCTCAACGGAGCCATCCGCCATGGCAACCTGGACAAGCGCTGCAGGAAGTGCGGTTACGCCAACGAGACCTTGCCCCACGTCCTGTGCGGATGCAAGCTGCACTCCAGAGCCTGGCAGCACCGCCACAATGCCATCCAGAACCGGCTGGTGAAAGCCATCCCACCATCCCTGGGGAAGATCTCTGTCAACTCTGCCATCCCCGGGACAGACAGCCGCCTGCGACCCGACATCGTCGTGACCGACGCAGAGAAAAAGAAGGTCCTCATAGTAGACGTCACAGTGCCATTCGAAAACCGGTCACCGACCTTCCACGAGGCCCGAGCACGGAAGTCGCTGAAATACACCCCGCTGGCCGACACCCTGAGAGCTCAGGGCTATGAGGTGCAGCTCCATGCCCTGATCGTAGGAGCCCTGGGTGCATGGGACCCCCAGAATGAGCCAGTACTGAGAGCGTGCGGAATTGGACAGCGCTACGCCCGGCTCATGAGACGGCTCATGGTGTCTGACACCATCAGGTGGTCCAGGGACATATACACTGAACACATCACAGGACATCGTCAGTATCAGGTCGAGTAGCCGAGACCACCGGCCAGGGAAGCAACCCACCCCCACTTTCCTGACAAACAGAGGGATGCACCCCACCCATATACTTATCGCCTGCACCGCCACGGACTTGGACTCTCGCTACACACCATGGGTGGCGTACCCGAACACACCTATACACTAACGCTTTCAAAAACTCCCACACCCCATTCTGGATCTGTGCTGGATATGAAATACGCATGTACTTTGAAAACCCTGTAGCTTTTACATACAATCGCCCATAACCCCAGCCTGACTCCAGATGTCCAGCACCTTACTTCTTAACTTGTGTATGTTTTCATTTTTTTAACATTAGTTTTAATAAAGTTTTAAATCTATTCTGCACAGTTCCTATTGTGAAGCAACTTGGCTGATAGACACTATCGTATTTTACATTAGGATATTATTTATATAGCATAAACACAAGCCTTGTTAAGCAACATTGTCAATCCTGAGCAGTTAAAATCAAGTCAGGCCCTAAAATCATGAGATTTTCTTAAAATCGTGAGATCTGGAAAAAATTGGGTTTGCCTTCTAGTTACCGAGCCTTTGAGCTACACTTGGATCATATTTTCAAGCTTATTTTTGCAGCATGAGGGCTAGAAACTAAAGCAGGGTGAAGTTTTTTGACTGAAGCTTGTTTTTGATGAAAAAGGCAGCTATAGAGTGACCAAAACACTTCATGAATTTGTGTCACTTATAGTAGTTTCGGTCAAAACGAGAAAAAAAAATAATTTGGAAATACCAAAATTATTACATTTCCAAAAGTCTTCTTGTGATTTTTCTGGCTACATATACAATGGGATTTAGGCCCCAAAACATAGTAGGAGGAGGTGGTGGTACAGTTAGGGCTCTCACCTGGGATGTGGGAACTGAGTGGAGTTGGGACTGGAAGCTATGTGTTCCCCCACCAAGGAGAGCCCCAACCACTGGGCTGGAGTCAGTGTCACATTCTCTTTCTGGATCAATGACGGTATCTTATACAAGTGAAACAGCTTCAACACAGGAGAGCCCTATTTCTGAATACCTTATAGCCTGCTGGTTAGTCCACTAACATGGAAGCTGGAAGACCTGGGTTTAAGTTCCTGGTCTTAAAATGAGGATTCAAGTCTGGGTCTCTCTCATCCCAGGTGAATGTCCTAACCACAGAGCTGAAGATTTTAACGGGGGAGGAGGCACCTCCTGTGGTAGTTTTGAATTGACCCCTTCATTTCCTTTTTTTTTCCCCTTAAAAATTTCTGAAACAAACAATTTCATTTGTGTTGAATGAAATGATTCCACCAACCCAAAGGAGAAATGTTTCCAAGGTTTCAATTAGATAAACGTTCTGATAAATTTTAGTTTTGAATTTTTCCAAATTTTGAAAAGACTGCCAGCGAATCAAATCAATTACTTGCCCAGTTGAGCTAGAAACTTACTTTTCTGAAAATGAAAGCGGAGTCTCACATAATCAATCATGTGGCCCCAGAAGCTGGGGTTTAGAACCATTCCCCCACCAAATCTCACAAGACTTGTCCCCAGCTCTGAGCACTGGCAACAGTGTTTAAAAGGCTGGGAAAGCTGCTTCAGAGCCAATCCCACCTACCCACAATCTTTAATATATGAAAATATAAAGTTGAGGGAATAGTGCCTTGCATCCCTTGTCCCTGACCTGCAATGGTGCCAACATCACACTCCGTGCTCCATTAGGCTTTGTGATGGGGCAAGGCCAGATGGCTATAGGAGGATGCTAGGGAACAGATATGTTAGTTCCAGGCTAAACAAATCCGTGGTACCTTTGGAATCAAATGGCAGTTGTTCAGATTAATCAAGACACCTGGGGCCAATTAAGAAGCTTCTAGAAAGCAGTAGAAACAGCTAGCCTGATTGGGACACCTGAAGCCAATCAGGGACTGGCTGAAACTAGTTAAAAACCTCCCAGTAAGTCAGGTGGGGGTGGATGTCAGGAGCTGTGGAAGGAAGTTATGCTGTTGGTGAGACTGAGTGGTAGACACCATATCATACGCAAGGAAGGAGGCCCTGAGGTAGGGGTGAAGTGGAGTTTGAAGAAGCGGAGACTGCTGTGGGGAAGTAGCCCAGGGAATTATATTGTGTTTTGTGGCTAAAAGGTCAGCCATCTTAGCTGATACTATTAGGGTCCCTGGGCTGGAGCCCAGAGTAGAGGGTGGGCCTGGGATCCCCCCTTTCTGCCTCCCCTAATTTGTCACTGAGTTTGGGAGACAACGAAGACTGTGCCAGGAAGCATAGCTTCTCCTTACTGGCTTATGATGAAAATGGCTCAATAGGCTGTGACCTTGTCTCTAGAGAGAGAAGGGCTACATGGAGGGTCACAGTGAGCATCTGAGGCTAGTGAAAATCCGCCAGGAAATGCAGGATCCACAAAGATAAGGACAGAGCTTTGTCACAGTTTTCACTGCTATCCTCAACACAACACATCCCGCAGTGATATCCAACTCACTCAGAAACTCAGACATTCTTGCTTCAACAGAATGGCACACTGGTGTGTCATGGACCCCATGAATTTTGGAGGTCAGTCTGCCTGAATTGTGCTGAGGCTGCTGTCAAGATTCACACACACACACAAACACACACACACACACACAGTGAGCCTTCCCATAATGCTCCCCACCATCAGCTCAAACATCCTTGCTAATACACACACACAGACACAGTTAGCCTTGCTGTACTGCTCCCCACCACTATCTCAAACATCCTTGCTACCTCCAGTTATATCATGTATCCATGCAGCAGAGGGGAAGTCACTGGGAATGTGTTTGCCCCCAGGATCCTTTTGCTGTATTAGAAGCCCAGAACATTTTCCTGCACACCCACGTTAACAATAAATAGATAAGTTTACACCATGTGGTTACTGAGATGTTAACTGTAGACCATACTATGATAAAATAGGGATTTGGATAATATTTTTATCATTCCTGCACATGCTTCAGTTTTCATCTGTGCTTTGCATTGCTGTGCACAGAGTGTAAAGAGTTAAAAGCTGCTCTTGGGACAGAGCAAGGGACATGAGGTGTTGTAACTGTCTAGGGTGGTATGAAAGGGTCATTAAAGGACTGGCTGCAACTGACCCAGAGAAATGGAGGATCTGGAAAAACAACAGGAACCCCAATGGCCAGGCTGTTCACACTTAGCAACCAAAAACCAAGAGGAAGACAATATCCCCCGACACCTCAGCAGGGAAGCAGAGCAAAGGTCCCAGATGGAGAACAAAGGAGAAAGGTGTCAGGTGGATGGTCTCAGAGCTGGCCTTTGCAGAGAACCACACGCTCACCTGGACTGAGAGACAAAGGGACAGAAAAAGAGAAAGAGAGGAAACCAAGATGTTTCCTTCAGCAGCATGACTCAAGGAAGTCCCTAACGTTTGCTTCTCCAGGCTTATCTATGGACAACCCAATGCTGCATTACAGTTGACTAATACACTATACTCTGTTTTGATACTGAGCATTTGCAGCACTAGGTATGGCTACACTGCAGTGTAAGCCCAGGGCTAGTGGAACTCGAGTTAGAGGACCTCAGGTTTGAGAACCTGGGTTTGGTCCTGCTTTGGGCAGGGGATTGGACTAGATGACCTCCTGAGATCTTTTCCAACCTTAATATTCTATGATTCTGATTCTAACCATGACCTTGATCATCAACACTGATTGCCAGCCATAGATCAAGGATTTTCCAACCCAGACGTAAACCCAGGGCTCCGGCGTCCACACTACAATATGCAGACCCAAATCCAAACAACTGTATTACAGACTCCCCAGCACCCACTCAAAATGTGGCTGCTCTAGCCCTTTGTTTGAGGTCCAGCATGGGAAAATGTGGCTGTCCACCTGCCACATTACAGGAAGTTTAAACTGCCCACCAAACACATTCTGCCAGGCCATCATTTTGGTCTGCAGGCTCCCAACAACTGGAGCCAGCAACATGGAGAAGAGAAGCCATTTGAAGAACTACTTCTGCTTGAGCTTTCACTCCTGTTTCAGGAGGTGGGCAGAGCTTCTGTGAGACGCTGGTGAACTTTCAGCAGAGTTTTCTGTCCCACCCAAGGCACCTGTCAGAGCTAATGATGGAGCAGGAGAAGGACGACACAGGCATCACGGACTCGAACTGGCTGATGTTGCTCATGACGCTCGGTAGAGCTTCAGGTGCAGGGCCACAAGTACAGACTGGTTGGACCACACTGTCTTGCAAACCTGGAACCACCAGCAGTGGATCCAGAACATTCACACGAAGAAAGCTACACTTCTGGAGCTCTGTGAGCAGCTTGTTCCAACTTTCCAGCATCAAGACACATGTATGAGGGCATCCATGCTGGTGCAGAAGCGAGTTACTGTAACCATCTGGAAGCTGGCTATCTCAAGACTGCTACGGGTCCATTGCCAGCAAGTTTGGTGACGGAACGCCGACTGTGGGTAAAATGGAGGCAGAGGTTTCTGAGGCAATCAGGCATGTGGTTTATCCCAGAGTGGCTGTGTCTACAGTGCAAAGCAACAGGGCTCAAACCTTGGGTCCTGGCTTGACTCAGACTCAAACCCTCCACTCTTGTAGGATCCTAGGCCCTTGGGTGGATGGAGGGCTTGGGCTCAATCCTGAGGCTGCGCCAAGGCTTGCACTGCAGCGTAGGCATTCCCACTGAGAGCACTGTGGTCTGAAGAGGTACTGTACAAGTCCCCCACAGGAGTCTACTTGGATGGATTCGTTGCAAGAAGCCACAAAGAAAAACAGGGATCACACATGCCCAAAGGTCCAGTTTTGGAGTCTTGGGGGTCACAGATGTGGAACTGTGTGAACCCTGGGGGTCTGGAGAATCAAAGGTGTCACCAGGGACTGGTTACAGGCTGGGGCAAAGACCAGACCATGTGGATACTTGACACCTACATGTCAGACATAGCTGTAGGATGCATTAATGTGTAAATAACAGAACTAGACTTCCAGGTGATTGTCATCAGTTAATATCCACCCAGGAATTCTATTGTTTTTGTAACCTTGGGAATGACAGAAAGCTGCCTACATCTGAATATAAACTTCCAAGATATTAGCTGGTGCTCCAGCTGAGAAAAAGGAAAGTGGCTTTTTGAGTGTGTTGCCACTGTTCCCATTTTAAAGCCATGAAGAGAAGCTGAGGCCACTTTGCATCCGTAGCAAGGTCATGATTACAGGAAAGAGTAGCCCTACCTGCTGCATTCCCTGCAAAGCTTGCTGGAGGAGTTTTAACTGCTGCTCTCTAGTTGTGTCTTCATCTCTGTTCACTTTACCCTGCTCTTGCTTTAACAGCTCCACCTCATTCCTGTAGGCATCCAGCTGCCAGCGCAAACTGTCATTTTCCTCCTTTAGGGCCTCTGCCTGGGATATCAGTGCTAGAATGATGAAGACAGGAAACAAGCATTAAAAACACAAATAAAAGGAGAGCAACATTGGTCTTGTGAGTAAGAGTCTTACATTCAGTTCCTGGCTTTGCCCCAAAGCATGATCGTGGGCCAGTCACGCAGGCCCAGATCCTGAAAGGTATTTTGGTGCCTAACTCCCATTGAAATCAATGGACATGTGGTGCCTAAATACCTCAGAGGATCTGGGCCTCAAACCCATCTGTAAAAGGGTGATAACACAATTTACTTCCTCCCAACCTTTGTCTGCCATGTCTATTTACACTGCAAGTTCTTTGGAGCCGGGCTGTTTGTCAATATGCATCTGTGTGGTTCCCAGCACAATGGAAGCCTCTAGGTACAAACTGTCTTACAAGTAATATTTCTACAGGCAGAGCTGGTAGCACTATCTGTTATTAAGGCTGCCTGACACTTCCATTACAAGACCCTGTTTTCAGTTGCATAGCATTTTGCCAAACTTTAACCATCTGAGCTGAAATTTTCCATGCTAGGCACCTGCCCAAGGTGATATTTTTTTTCCCCCTGCCAAAGCAGTTCAGTGGTTTCTGACAAGGATGGGGAAAAATACATTATTTTTCTAATGTTAAAAAGTTCTGGTGACTTTTTATTCAAACAACTCTAGGACCCCACACTTTGGAATAAGTACTAGAAAACTGGCAGGAGGTGACCTTTCTATCAAGGATGCGCATTTTGTCATCCCCATGAAAATCTGCCCAAATTTGGCCAAGTTACAAGACTTTGAAAGACAGCAGTTTGCACATGCACAGTAAAGATATCTTAGATTTTAAGAGCTAATATCTCCAAAGGGTCTGGCCATAGTGGGCATGCTCTATTCCACAGCTGAGTGGGCAATTACAGTCCTGGGTTATCGTGGAGTGGCTCCGAGCAGGGCATCAGAACTGAAAGAAGGTAGACTCTCTCTCTCTCCTGTGCTCTCAGCGACCCTTCCCACCCCCACTCTAAGCCTTCACAGGGCCCAGGCAGCGTGGAGGAGAAAGTTGCCTGATTTGAATCCTGGGGGTGAGGGAAGAGGGACTAAATTGGGACAAAAAAACAAGGGGTGGTGGTGGAGAGGCAGGAAATGGAGGCTGGCAGGAGAGAGTGAAATTCAAGGTGGGAGTTGAAGATGGGGAGACTGGGACTGGCTGGACACGGAAACTGTGAATGAGAATCAGTAGGAGGGAGGTGACAGGTGTGGGGAGACAGATCTGATGAAGAGTGAGAATTAGAACGGCCAATCCTTAAATTGAAAGCAGGTCTTAACCTTTATGATAGCAAAGCTCTCACTCAGCTGTAATTCTTACTAGGATCCAAATTTATTGCATCAGCTCAAGAAAGGACATGGCACCCTGTGGTCAGCTCAATAGAGACCTCTGCTCAGTGTGCTGCTGCAGTCAGAAGAGCAAACAGGATGTTAGGGTGCATAAGGAATTGAGAGGTGAATAATACCAGAGGCAGCATTAAAGAGGGCTTGCGGGGGCTACAGCCACCCCAAAATTTACCTTAGCCCCCATAATAGGCATCCTATTGGCACCCCTCCACAGCACAAAGGTCAAACGTAGATACTTTTCTGCTGCTGCTGACAGCAGCACCCGGCCAGAGCCACTGCTCTCTGGCCACCCAGCTTTGAAGGCAGTGCCAGCAGCAGCGCAGAAATAAGCACAGGCAGGGGCAGGAGTGTCCGACAGCAGCCCCCGGCCTGTGTCCCTGCCCAATGGGGTGCACTGCCCAGAACAGGTAGAGAGTCCGGGAATCCCCACAGCAGCCCAGACTGACCCGCTCTGGCCCAGGCTCCTGGGCCCCACCCCATGTGGTTGCTGCTCCCCCAGGGCTCTGCCAGCCCCAGAGCTGGGTTCCCCCACTCAGGCGGCTTTTACAGGCTGTGAGCAGACAAAGGGCGGCGGGACGCTGAAGAGCAGCCACAGCTCCAGGGCCCCAAGCAGCAGCAGGAGAAGGAGATGGAAGTGTCAGCATAGCAGCCATGCTGCACTGCCCAGCTCTGGCTTCTGGCCTCCAACCTGGGAGTCCTGGGGGAAGAAGGTGGGGGTGGCACTTAACTGAGGAGGAGCAAGGGCTTATGGTGAGGAGAGAGCAGCCCCCCTCCGCTCCTCCTCAATTTTATATCTAGCCCCCACCGGGAAGAGGCTGGCGCAACCCCTGAATAATGCAGAAGATATTCTAAGACCATTATGTAAATTGGTCAGCCTACTGGTCACCCTGTCTCAAAAAGGATATTACAGAACTAGAAGGGGTTCAGAGAAAGGCAGCAAGTATGATCAAAGTCCTGGAAAAATTATTATGAGAGAGATTGAAAAGATTGGGAGACAAATAAGCAGGGACATGATAAAATTATAGAAATAATATACGGTTTAGAGAAGGGAGACTGGGAACTTCTATTCTCCCTGCCTCAAAACACAAGAATATAACTCTCAAAGGTGGCAAATTCAAAACTGACAAAAAGAAATACCTT
Source organism: Dermatemys mawii (assembly GCA_007922305.1). NCBI lineage: Eukaryota > Metazoa > Chordata > Testudines > Dermatemydidae > Dermatemys > Dermatemys mawii. The sequence goes on along the minus strand of ML677377.1, from coordinate 1,801,882 downwards.
TTAACACAAAGTGTGATTAACCTGTGGAACTCACTGCAACAAGATGTCATTGAGGCCAAAACGTTAGCAAGATTCAAAGAGGAACTGAACATATGTATAACTAACAAGAATATCCAGAGTTATAATAGAAACTTCAGTAGAAGCTCCATTATTCAGACTAGTTGATAGGTTCCTAGCTGTGGAACTGAGCCAGTCATTCAGGGCTCCCAAAGGAATTCACATACTGCAGACACAACATGCAGATATATTTATCATCCATAGCAAATGACTGTACCTGATTCTTCTGTTTCTTTCGTCTCCGAAGGATCTTCTATTTCATCGTCAGACATTTCCATTTCCTCCTCTCTTCGAATACCCATGAGTTCATCATTATGAATGTTGCGGATTTCCTATGATTTAAACAGGAAATCTTTCAATGTAAGGTTACAAGCCACTTGTTCGTTTTAAGAGAGTCTGCAAGGAACAGACCCAGTGCTACCAGAAAAGAACATGTGAGGGGTACTTCACTGCCCCAACCACATAACAGCAAAGACTGTTCACACTGTAAAACACTCCTGGCATAAAATATTCCACCCAGTTCCCCAGCACACTCACCCAGCACTGCCCTCCACCTAAATCATTGCCCTCACCCAGTGTTTCCCCAACATGCACTTTGTTCAGCACTACCCAACCTTGTCCCTCCCCTATTACCTGTGCCCAGCCCTGTCCCTCCCCCAGCACTGCCCTATATCCTCTTCACACCTGCCCAGGTTGCAAAGCAGATCTATGAAGTAGTATAGTGCCAGTTCTGGTGCTGCAGGCTGAGAAAAGCCTCCTCTCTGGTTTTGTATTATACTGTACTGCTAAGCAGCTGAGAGGTAGCCAGGAACCAGATTTGAGCCATCACTTATATGAGCTGCTGATGTCCAACTGCTCACAGGAGGAAATGGTGAATCGCTCAAGGGGGTTGTATTTGCCTCCGCTGTTCCACCAACGTGAAGCTGGAGCAATGGAGCCACAAACCTCACTGCAGCTCCATTGAGGATCCAGCTGAGGATGGGACCACTGTGTCCATTTAGCCATTCCCAATTGTGGAAGGTACCAAAGCCTCCTGGCCACATGGCCAAGTGATACCCTAAGATATGCCTACTTTAGCTACGCCATGCGCGTAGCTGAAGTTGCGTATCTTAGGTCGACTCGCCACCCACAGTGTAGACCAGGCGTTAGTGGAGCCTCTTTAATCCACAGTCAAGGAAGCCCCTTGGCTGTACCTACACAATGACACAGTGGGAAGCCTGTTTGCAGAGAGAGTTGGGGCAGCTGTTAGTATAAGAGGGAGGTGGGAACACACTTTGACCTGTGCTCTGGGCCATACTGATCCGATTCTTGTGCATTATGCTTTTAAGCATGCTCCCATCCTGTCTCCTGTGCCTGCAATGTCCTCCCTGTTCCTCTATCAAACTCTCCCTCCCTCCTTTCCACTCCGTCAGGAACTTGCCCTCTCACATCAGATTTTGGAGCTAAAAGAGGAAGGAAGCACAGTGGTACAACCAGACTTCAAATGGGACTGGGTGCCAACCAGCCTCCGCCTCGCCCTTGCCTGGCCTCACCTTTGCTCTCATCATGTGATGTCAGAGCCAGCCTAGCCTGCAGCTCCTCGGGGCAAGGCCATGGGCCTGTTCTTGGCCTTGTACTGATTTGCACCTGTACTGGGGCAGAATGGTAGCAGTTCAATCCCACTTTGCAAAGGTGTAAACGTCTGCCTGCGCCACATGCAAGACAGCAGAGAAGCCAGTCCAGCAGCTTCATTAGAACATAAGAATGGCCATACTGGGTCAGACCAAAGGTCCATCTAACCCAGTATCCTGTCTTCTGACAGTGGCCAATTCCAGGTGCCCCAGAGGAAACAAACAGAACAGGTAATCACCAAGTGATCCATCCCCTGTCACCCATTCCCAGCTTCTGACATTCTCTCTGCAAAGTGCCATTCACACCCAGGGTGCTGTAATAGGGCACAATATCAATACAGGAACCACACAGGAAGAGACACGGTAAACGTGTTGAGGTTATTAGGATGCCAAAGTTACTTACCACAGTCCGTCAGAGGTTGCAAAATGCCCCTCCTAATGCCAACTTACCAGAAAGAGCTTTGCTAAGATTGAGTGTCCCATAAATAGTGACTGTAGAGAAGGCAGAGAAGTCTCATTTACTAAGCAAAACAAGAGGCAACCTTACCACAAAAGCCTGGAGCCAATAAGCATTCTCTCTATTCATGTTCGGCTACCCATGAAAAGAGCAGCCAAGCCGTGGGAAACAGAAACATTCTCAGATCGGTGCAAAGGAGAGGCCATAGAAAAGGTACCATGAAAAGGACAAGAATGAATGCTGACCCTGCTAGTGAGAGTCAGAGATGACAGTGCAATGAAGTTCAGGAGCCAGAGCAGGCTAGGCTAGAAACAAGGGCTTCTGTCAAGAATCTGATCCAATGGTACATGTGATGGGGAACAGGAATCAGAAGGGAAATCTTCCCAAATACATTAATTCACGTTCTTTAATACCTAACATTCTTAATGGCCTTGAAGCCAGGGAGGCGCAGAGGAGCCAGTACTGCCCAGGGTGCATAGTAAGGTCTGGGACAGGGCTGGCCAGCACCCAAAATGGGAGCTCTGGAGGGTGGAGCTGGAAAGAGTGCAGGGTGCAGGTACTTAAGAGAGACTTTATACAAGGGAAGATGGTTGGTAGCTAGGTAGCTATCCTGGCCTCCAAATTTCACCAGGTGCCAATGTGTACTCACTTCTTCAGTAGTTGTACTCAGTTAGCAGTTCTGGGCACCAGCAGGCCCTCATAGGCAAAGTACTGAATAGGGCCTATTCCTGATCCTAGCCATTGCAATGACTCCCAACATATATACAAAGTCACCAAGCCACCTCTGAGACCCTCACATTACACTGTACCCTGTCTGTTGAGCTCAACTGAAAATGGGACCTAACTCTGTAGCACTCTGGTACTATGGCAGCTTTATTTAGAATAACTAAATCCAGGACTGAATAATACACACAATACAGCAGCCCTCTTATTGAATGTAACATCAAAACTAATTTGTTTTATGCTCTTACTGCACTGGAATAACCTACCTTGGGACCTGGTGGATTCTCCATCACTGGACGGCATTAATACAAGACTGGCTGTCTTTCTAAGAGAGCTATTATAGCTCTGTGAGCCAGGGCGTCCCTCAATGCCCAGGGACAGAGATCACACTATAACATAACTCACATCAGACCTGACACACTCATTGCCCCAACACCCTGTTGTCATAATCCGTATCTAGAGAGTATCATGAGAGGTATCATATGTCAACTGGTAACATGCTGTTCATTGATATTACTCAGTCATCTATGTGAGGGCAGCATATAACAAATTAAAGATGTGTAATTCCAGTGTGAGGGACTGGACACTGCAAGGGAGATGGTTTTGAGCAGATGGAGGACTGGAGAAGCTGTTGGTGTCACCCTGCAAGAAGGAGCCTGGCTGGTGGAGCAGGATGAGGCCATTGTTCTGTGACAGACTGCTGGTGCCAGGGCTCTGAGTCAAAGCAGCACAGCACAGAAGCACCCGGGGATACAGGGCAGCCAGTGACACAACCCCTTACCAGCCTGGGTGAAAACCCATGGTGCCATAGGCTCACACAGAAATTATGGGCTTGTTACAGAGTTTACTGGGTGAGTTATAAATGATCATAAGGGCTCCTTCCGGCCTTAAAATTTATGAATAATCTATGAGCCACAAAGCCTCCCTCACAGATAAGCAGTGACTTCCTGCATGAAAACCAGCCACCAGGTAGCTCTCATGAAAGGAAAAACAAATTGCCTTTCCATGACACTATGCAGAACTGGTAATAAAGAGAAAGGTCATCCCCGAGTCCCTTAGTCCAGTCTATAAGATACGGACAAGTGACTCACTGTGTCTTCATCAAGGGTTCCACAAGCTTACAAACAAAACCTCAGAGCTGCTGGGCCACACATCTATTGCTTGTATTCTGGGCTGCTTTATCTGTTGAGCAGGATGAGCTTTTATTCTTGAAAGCTGTGTGTCTTAGTGTGCACTTTGTGTAATTATGATACAAATGTGTCTGTTGTAAATATTTATCAACGTTACAGAGGGTAGACAAAGTATTACACAATATGACAAACGCACGTAGCACAGGAAAACTACTGCCAGGGGACCACATTCTGCCTTTCAGATGTTTTAATCTGGCCCTCGAGCTCTTGCCGGGGAATGGGGGCCAGGGCTTGTCCTGCTCCCACGCTCCAACCGGGAAGCAGGGTTGGGGACTTGCCCCGTTTCATGCATGCCATGGCTCTGCTTGGCTCCTGGAAGCAGTGGTATGTCCCACCTCCAGCTCCTATGAGGAACAGCAGCCAAGGGGCTCCACCCGGTGCCCCCACCCCAAGTGCTGCTCCTGCAGCTCCCATTGGCCAGGAACCACAAATTTATTAGGGCATAAGCTTTTTTGGGCTAGAACCTACTTCATCAGATGCATCGAGTGGAACACACAGTAGGAAGATATATACAGAGAACTTTAAAAGGTGTAGGTTGCCATACCAACTTTCAGTGACTTAATCTATTAAGATGAGCTATCACCAGCAGGAAAAAAACTAATCAGGACAGGATGGCCCATTTAAAGCATTTGGCAGGAAGGTGTGAGTAACAGTAGGGGGATACTTAACACGGAGAAATAGATTGCAAACAGTGGGAAATAGAGTCAATTTGAGTTATGACCCAGCCACTCCCAGTCTTTATTCAAGCCTAATTTAATGGTATCCAGTTTGAAAATTAATTCCAGTTCAGCAGTTTCTCGTCACATTCAAAAACCAGTAGAATATTTTAATCTTTCTGGTCACTCAATAACAGACTTAAAAATGGCAATTCTTCAATAAAAAAAACTTCAAAAACAGACTCCAGTAAGAAACTGCTGAACTGGAATTAATTTGCAAACTGGATAACATTAAATTAGGCTTGAATAAAGACTTGGAGTGGCTGGGTCATTACACAAACTGCAACCTATTGCCCCATGTGACGTATCCCCCTACTGTTACTCACCTTCTTGTCACCTCTCTGAAATGAGACATCCTGATTATCACTATGAAAGTTTTTTTCTCCTGCTGAGAATAGCTCACCTTAATTGATTAGCCACTTAAAGTTGGTATGGCAAGCTCTACCTTTTCGTGTGTGTGTGTCTGTGTGTAAATATGTATATATATATATACATAAATCTTCCTACTGTATGTTCTACTCTACACATCTGATAAAGTGGGTTCTTGCCCACAAAGGCTTATGTCCAAATACATTTGTTAGTCTTTAAGGTGCAAAAGTACTGCTCGTTCTTTTTGCGGATACAGACTAACACGGCTACTACTCTGAAACCATTAATGGTTCTGTGCACTTCACCCTTATCCTGAGCCAAGGTGTCATACTGCTGAAGAGAGAACTATCATTCGTAGATAACATAACTTAGAGCATGTATAAGGTTATTTCAGGCACAGATGGGAGTAAAACCTAGGTCTCTAAGATATACCGACGATAAACAGAAATCTTACCCACTTTGCTACATAGTCTTCCAGATGGAATGTCTAATCAGATGCTTCTGTAGCCTAATGTAGCACATTGTTGATTTGTCACTTGTTACCAGCTAGGACACAGAGAGAGTTTCATAGATTCCAAGGCCAGAAGGGATCATCATGATCATCTAGACTGACCTCCTGTACAACACAGACTGAAGAACTTTCCCAAAAGAATTCCTAGAGCAGATCTTCTAAAAAAAAAAATCCTATTTTGATTTAAAAATGATCAGTGATGGAGAATCCACCATGACCCTGGGTAAGTTGCTCCAATGATCAATTACTCTCACCATTTGCAATTTATACCTATTTCCAGTCAGAATGTGTTTACTTTCAAATCCAGCCACAGAATCATGTTATGTCTTTCTCTTCTAGAATGAAGAGCCCACTACCAATTTTTTTCCCTTATGTAGGTACTTATAAGCTGGAATCAAGTCACCCCTTAAACTTCTCTTTGTTAAGCTAAATGGACGGAGCTCCATGAGCCTATCACTAAAAGGCACATTTTCATATCCTTTAATCATTCTCATGGCTCTTCTCTGAATCCTCACCAATTGATCAACATTCTTCTTAGTCTGTCCACACTGCAATCAGGAGGTGTGGCTGTAACACGTATAGACATACCTGAGCTATCTAGGTCAAAGCTAGTTTGGGTAACAATAGCAGTGAAGCTGCAGCAGGGGCACCTGTAAAGGCTAGCCTTGCATGCCCAGCACCCTGGGTACCTGTTTGGACACCCGCTGCCTGTGCTGCTACTGCTATTGTTATTGAAGCTAGCTAGATCAGCGCTAGCTGGGGAATGTCTACACGTGTTGTAGTCACATCTTCCACCTGCAGTGTAAACATACCCATAGGAGTCTCTCGTTCAGCACGGGGATGGTTGCAAAATAAGAAACAAACTGTACTGAAGAGGATTTCTTGGTTCTGATGTTTCCAAATGAGGAAATGGGAGGTGAACAGCTCAGCAGCATGCTTCCCTAAAGGATGAGGGACATGTGCCTCCATCACCCACAAAGATGTTGAGCTGGGGAAATGTCCAACCCAGGTCCCCTAAAAGTTTTGTTTAGGGTGAAAACTCTACCCCCATTGCTCAGCTAATAGTAAGTGAGATGAGTAGGACACCTTGGTGGAAGGCAGGGGTCTGCCCAGGTGCCATAGTTGGCAAAGGTATATTGTATGGGGTGAGGAAGGGTCCAGCCTGGATCTTCTCAGAGAGCTGTACACCTTTGTCATTTCAGTTCTAAGCCAGGGGAGCACTGTCTGCTTTTGGATTTGTGCTTACATTTTCCACAGCCCCAGTGGCCAGCTTTGACATCACACACCACAGCATGCTGTTGCTGGGCTGCTGCAGCCTCGCACCACCTGGAACACACAGCTGGCCAGTGCCCAGGGCCTGCCTTTCTAAACTTGAATACAGTGAATGGTTTAGAAGACTGTGAGAGTCTCTACTGGCAACCTATATCAATGCAGAAGTTCTGTGACAAGCCAGCATGTACATCCTGCTCTGCCCTAAACCCACTGCTTCCAGAAAGACATCAGCAAGTTAGTCACACAGAAAATGCTCTACAGGAGCACTCCACAACTAGCACCAGGACCTCAGAGAATTACAGTTACAGAAGGACAGTTTGCACTTGCTGCCCCTTTCCTTCTGTGGGTCACAAAGGATTTAACTATGCTTGACATCGGCCGGGGAGGAGGAGGGTCTTCAGTCACAAGCACCAAACTGCGATTCAGAAGACAAAAGTCCTGTCAGTCATAAAGTTCATGTGTGAACTTGGGCAATCACCTAATTACTCTCTGCTTGAGCTTCCCATGTGTAAAATGGTAGTGTTGATAGTATTGGTATATCCCTTCCTCAGAGATCAGTGCATTAATGACTGTGATGTATCCAGATACCTCATTGCTGGGGCCACAGAAGCAGAGTGATCTCCATTTTACCAATAGGGAATTAAGACCTGGAGAAGTAGTGAGTTGTTCGAGGCCTCACCACAGGTCTGTGGCAGACTGGAGTGTATAACCTAGATCTTCCGACTCTGTGTACCAAGCTTTGACTAGTCAATACCCTATCTTCCATCCACCCGAATTTTGTAAACCATGGCTACAAATATCTACCCAAGTTGCAATCTCTCATTAATACAGCATTGTACTTCCCCACATGGTCTCAACTTGTTCATTATGCAGCTGCCAGGACAGCTCCATGGAGAAGATTATGTTGGCATTAGCAGGGACTCCATTATTTTATTTTTCAAAAACAAAAGACGATTTCCAAACTTACAGCACTTCCTCTGTGAATAAGGAATGGACTTTGTGAATTCACAAATTTCTCCACTGTTCAGTGTAAGAGGCAAGAGTATTTTAAAATTATTCCCTCTTGAACTTTGATTCACAAGCCTAACCTGTTTTGGATCTCTGCCGTTGACGGATGTCTTTGCTGGGAGACTTGATGATTTACTGGAGGATTTTATTAAATGTAGACTCAAACTTCTTTTTAAGTTTCATTATCTGAAAATAACTGAATTACTTGCATGTTCTACATTACCATTCATACGCTGTGGGGATAACAGTTTGGAAGACACCACTTTTGGCATCAGCCTTCATAAGGGGAGTGGCATAAGAGTGAGACTCGGCATAAGAATGAGACTCAGCATGAGAGGAGCCCTATCTTATGAGGTCTTCAGGAGAAGTGCTTCATGCCTACAGGTCTCCTCCGCGCAGCAGATCTTTGCAGCCACTCCTGCAGACCTTACGAGATTCACTATAGCAGAGTCCCCTCCTGCACATTTCCTCAGGCATGCCAAAGAAGAGCTGGATGAACTCTACATCTAGTGTTATGACCCTTCCCAGTGGTCTGATGGAAGAATGGGATGCAGTGTACAAGTTTTCCATCCTTAGAAACTGAGAGCCAAATCCTGGGAGAATATCACTTCCACAAAAATAAGTATTCGGTGATCTTAATTTTTCTGGAACTAACCTGTGGAGGTGCAGCACTGCTTCATACAGGGGCTAGGTAAGAACAGATCTCTTCTGCCTCATATTTTATTGTTTGTAGTATTGTAACAGTGTTGGTACCAGGATGAGAGAGACAAGGTGGGTGAGGAAATATATTTTGTTGGATCAGTTTCTGCTAGTGAGAGACAAGCTTTAGAGCTACACAGAGCTCTTCTTCAGGCCTGAGGAAGAGCTCTGTGTAAGGCTGAAAGTTTCTCTCTCTTATCAACAGAAGCTGGTCCAATAAATGATATTACCTCACCCACTTTGTCTCTCATCTTTTATTCTCACTTTAGAAGGAACTGCAGTTTTAAACCACAACCCAAATTAATTCCATTGTTACACTGTAAGCTTAGGCTATGTCTACATTAGAACTTTTGTCAGTCAATGGTGTGAAAAAATACCACCTTGACTGACATAAGTTACACTAGTGGTTCTCAACCCACGGGCCACATGCAGCCCAATTAGCACACAGCTGTGGCCCAGCTGCACGCTAAAAAAATCCAGATCCCAGCTACTCATAGCCGGGTCTGGCCTCCAGCTGCCCAGCCCTCTGTGGCAGGGTCCAGGGTCTGGCCTCCAGCTGCCCAGTCCTGCATGTCAGGGCTTGAGGTCCAGCTGCCTGTCCCCACTCCCAGGGCTCAACTCCTGGCCCCACTCTGTGGAAGGGTCTCTGGGTGGGGGGCACTGTGGTTCTCAGCCTGAGGATCACAATGATAAATAGGTTGAGAACCACTGAGTTACACTGACAGAAGCAGCAGTGTGGACAGTGCTACATCATAAGAACATAAGAACGGCCATACTGGGCCAGACCAAAGGTCCATCTAGCCCAATATCCTGTCTTCCAAAAGCAGCTAATGCCAGGTGCTTCAGAGAGAATGAACAGAACAGGTAAATCATCAAGTGATCCATTCCCTGTCACCCATTCCCAGCTTCTGGCAAAATTCCCAGCCACCCTAGCTACCTCCGCTCATTGAGGATTGTTTAACTATGCCGACGGGAGAGCTCTCAAAGTAGCTAAACAAAAGATCTTACTGCGGCACAGCTGAAGCGGTACAGCTGTGCTGCTATAAGGTCTCTTGTGAACACATAACCTTAATCACATTCTATCGGCACAGAAGTACAATGATGTCCTTCATCAGACCTGCTGAATTTGTGCCAGCTTTAAACTGCACCTCTAAAGATAGTTACAAGGATTAGATAAAGGACTACGTAGTCCTTTTTAGGATTCTCTCTCAGATGACTCCATGCAGTTTCCATACCAGTACACAATTTTTACAGCCCTAATACCACAATAGAAACCACGGTCCAATAGTTATTTTTGTACACAATATCAATGGCTTACAGAACTCAATTTATCATTACTAGGGGTGTGTTAGCATACACAGGATCCTTCTCCAGTCAGACACCTCAGTGGAACACTTATTACCTTTGTTGCTGCAGATGATCTAAGTAAGGCCCATACTGCACCATTTCATTAAGGCTGCTTCTGTCCATGTGAGCACAGTGCTACTAAGTGCCCAGGCAAACTTAAAAGCAATATCCTGTTAAGAAAGAGACTGTACTCTGGAGGATCTAACACAATAAAAAATTACCAACCTCGGCTTGTTTGCACCACACGCTGATGTTCTTACGCTGAGCTTTCGTGAAATGGTCCCAAGCCTTTTGTTTGGAGGCGGAATGGTACACAGCCACTATCTGCTCAACTGTAGTGTGAAATCAGCAGTCAGATCGGGCCAGAATATCATCCAGAGAATGCAAACGAGAGGAGTAAAGGAGTAAAAGAGCGGAATCAGGCAGGTGGTTTGGCTCATCTTTTGTTATAACACTGTACTGTGCTGTGGCCATGCTCAGGAGGGACTCAGTGCCCAGAAAGGAAAGAGGGGACTCCAAAAAGCCAGAGCCATTCTCAACAGAACAAAAGCGAGCTAGGGTTAAATGCAAGGAGGATACATTGTACAGGTGGAGCCAACAAGTCAAACAGGGGATTTCCTGGGAATCCAGCAGAACAGGGTTTCACACTCTTCAGAATGGAAGGATTGTGTAACTGACATTATGGATGTTCTTCTGTGCCACTGTTTCAGTCCCAAAGCACAGAGGCATAACCTGGACATTGTAACATACCACCCACATAAACACAGGGAAGGGTCCTCCACCACAGGGCAGCAAAACCAGGAAGCTCTCTCCTTTCCCCGGACACTCACCTGTCAAACCAGGGCTCCGGAATCATTCTTTCAACATATTTTTCCTGCCAATTTTTGGAGAAGTTTTTAAAGGAAGTATGTGATCTTCCTCTGCAAGGGGGTAGAATTCACCTCACAACAAGAAGCATAGCTAGAATTGGCTTTGTATACTGGGCCTCCTGTGGTGGGTACGATTCTTATGAAATACAACTCAGTGTACTCTATGTTTAGACTAACCTGTGGAGCAGTAATAAGAATACTAATGGGTGTGTTATAATGACAAATGACTAAGGCTGCCCTGCTGGTGGCAAGAGGGACCCCTGTTGTTCCCTGCTGCTGTGAGCCTGTGGAGGGACCTGCAGCAGGGGGAATCCCCACTGCAGAGAGTGGCAGAGGGACACATCGGGCAGCAGGGAGGATCCCCACTGTTGCCCTCAGAGGGATCCATGGAGCTACTGGCTGCTGCGGGTGGCAGTGGAAACCCAGGCAGCTCCCAGCTGCAGCAGGGGGAACCCTAGAGCTCCCTGCCCACTTTCCCGCTTCTGTCAGGCTACCCTCTTGTCATGGGTATTTTTAGTAAAAGTCAAGGACAGGTCACAGATTTCTGTGAATTTTTCATTATTGCCTGTGACCTATCTGTGACTAATTACACAACACTTCCTGCTCTCTCTATTATTACTTACGCTGCAGAAAACACTGCACCTCCTGGATTCAATGCCCATATTTGTTTATGTTAAGAATAGAGAAAAATCTGAATCAAAATTAAACAAGATTAAGCACAAAAGGAAAACCAAATGAAAAAGGCAATAGTTTAAAATGTGGTCATACATCACCATGAGAAATCGATTTAATCTTCTATTTATGGAGCCTTTTTCTATGAAACAGGACTTTGAAAACATCCTACCTTTGGTGAGTCAATCCTGAACATTGCACCGAGGCATTGGGCTGCTGGGGACTTACCTTGATTGCACAAAAAGATGCAGAATGTTGGGCATTGCTAGAGTAGAATAATTAACAGAATATATTTGAGAGAACAAATGAGGAGTTCATTCTCCCGTGCGTAAATGCTTCCTCCATGATACATCAGAAGAAGTTTATGGAGGTAAATGACATATATCTGTAAATTAACTGTATTTGTCCAGCAATGGTGATTATATTTTCTGGGGTCTTGCTGTATTTGCTGCACCCCCTCAAAAACAAAAGAATCTCCCAGTTATACATGAACACCACTCAGTGCAGAAACTACTCACACTGAACTAGGATCCCTGAGAGAGCAAGCTTAAACTTCTCCTTAGCTTCCTCCATCTCTTTCTCATGGGCTGCTTTCTCATTCATCAACCTGCGAATGTGGCTGTTAGCTGACTGGATCATGGAGTAGAAGTTGTTTGCACTCCGCCTGTTCACTTCGCCACGTTCGATCCAGGTCACCAAGGTCTGAACTGCTTCCAAGAACTTGGAATCGTCTGAGGAAAAACAGAAAATCTTTAGAACAGGCAAAATCTGCAAAGTCATTTCCAGTGGCACTGCTATTTGGCGACCACCTTCGCAGCTGTCAGCACTGAACTATTTGCTTAGTCTAGATGGATTAGATTCCTCAAAACACAACATGACCAGCTTTCAGTCAAATATCAAATACACAGGGGCTGCCAGAACAACCATTTATGGAAAGCATGTTTTGCAAAGATTATCTAAGAGGTTTTGTGGTTTCTCTGTATATGATGATAATTTATTGATCTGGCTGGCTACTAGGATTTTTGTAAATATTCTCCAATCACAACCATATTTTAAAGGGCAAAGAAATGCATTACATTAAGCTTCAGGCCTAACCTGTCTTAAAATTATTATCTGAATTGTCCTCAGAATTATACAAAGTTTTGCTGCAGAGAAATAGAGGGAAAAAAAGTAGTTGCTGCAATACAATACGAAGGCAACACCCCCAGCTAGCTCACAACCATAGTGCTGGAGCAAAGTTGGGTTAACTGCGGCTCTACTGAACTGATGGAGGCATCTGTGAAAACTCAGGACTGTGCTGAATCAAAGTTGATTTTTCAACACTGACTCTTCTAGGGAGGAAAGGAGTCTGAGCAATATGGAGGTCGAGACCCAAACTTTGTCTCTGAATTGCACTGCTAGAAGCCAGTCATCAAGATAAGGGAATAGAAGGACCCCACAATGCAAAAGTCCCTTTATACAAAATGGCAAGCTCCCCTTCACTGCCCTGACTGTGCCATTCTTCCAGTGGCTGGTAGGGGACCTATTTATCACTAGCAACAGTGGCCTGCTCACTCCCTGACCATATTGCTCTTCCCCTGAACTCCTTTCAACATCTTCCTACTTCTCAGTTCTGCTTCTGGCTCTCCCCCTCATCTTTACCAACCCAAACTCCCTCCTCCCAGACAGTAACTTCAGGCTACCTGGCACTGTAGACCCAAACACAGCTCTCTTCTCTGAGGGAGTAATTGCAGACTATTTCCCCTGCAGTCTTTTTCTGCTGCCAACTTCCTGGTTTTATACCAGTCCCTCCTGTTCCTCCCCACCTGGAGTCCATCTTCAATCAGTTCTTCTAAGCCTTGGCTCTTCCCCAGGTGCAGCCTATCAGGCTAGTTATTCTGCTTTATCAGTCCTGCTTTGTGAGGGTAAACACCCCATTACAGGGTACCAGATGGCGATATTATTCAGTCCAGCAAAGGAAGCCACTGAAATCTGGAATTTTTTTTAGAGCATAAGCTTTCGTGGGCTAATACCCACTTCGCATGCATCCGACGAAGTGGGTATTAGCCCACGAAAGCTTATGCTCTAAAAAAAATTCTAGTTAGTCTTTAAGGTGCCACAGGACTCTTTGTCACTTCTGCAATTCCAGACTAACACGGCTACCCCTCTGATTCTTGACTGAAATCTGGGTGTCTTTCATTTCTCAGCATTTGCTATGAAAAGCAACCGGTCTTCAGAACTACATACCTTTCAGCTTTTCAGCGACAATACTGCACTCGTGGTCAGAGTAGTGAACAACAGGGGGTGGAGAAGGAGGACAGAATCTCTCCTCCTCCATTCTTCTGCGATGGCGCTCCTCTCGTGCCAGCATCCGCTGTTTACATTCCCACTCGTACAGATCATCACGAGCCTGAGCGAAGTCCACATGGAGGCGTCCGGTATCCTTTTTGTCAGTGCTGGAGCCTAGCCTGATACGATAACCTAATCGTCACAACAAAAAATTCAAAGACAACTTGTACAATAACTAACCCATATAGTGATTGTGCCTCTAGCTCATACAGCACTACAGAAGCTGCCTGTTGGTTCCACAAAGCTACTCAAACAACCAGTAACGGTGATTACAGTGCAGAGCACAATGCACACAGAGCCTTTCCTGCCAGAGAGAAACAGAGACAGCAGCTAGGAAGTTCAGCGCAATCGTCACACGTTTGATGCTGTCAACTTCACATCAACTGGCATCGTCTGCTAGGCAGAATTCCACATCCACATTCCCCTGCATGGGCTCAAGTACATGCTGTATCCAAAGCAATGAGCATTAGACCAGAAGCACAACCATTTGGGCATGGGACTGAGCATGCATGGAGGAGCATTCAGAAACCACATTGGATCCCTCACACATCCTTCTAATATTCTGCACAAACAATTAGAGCCAGGCAACCTGACGGGACCTGAGAACAAGTGTTGGGTTCAGGTCAGGTATGAAAAGAGCCTGACACACTCAGCATTGGGGCCAGTTGAGTGGTCTCTGATTACCTCTTCCTGCCCATGGGATCTGCGCAGCTGCCACTGTTAACTCATTAAGCTGCGTATGCTGCAGAGCGAGCATGCCAGCGAGCCGCAGAGCCTCTCACTCCGCAGTGCACAGAGCTTGGTGGGATAGCAGTGGCAAGAAGGAGTATGGCTGCAGCCCCAGCCACCATGCTGGTGCCATAGGCGGGAGGCAGCTGGAGATGGATTGTAGGCACGAGGTGTGTGGAGCTGGATTCCCCTCCAGGGCCCTCAGGACAAGGCAATGGTGGCGGCGCTGACACAAGTTGAGATGGAAGTATCGGGGTTGGGTCAGCTCTGAAAGTGACTCGGCGCTCTCGGGTTGGGTTTGGGTTAGCTGTGCTCTTACCTTTCATGTGTCCCACATTGTGTGGGACATCCTGCATCAGGTGCTTAGTTTTAAGGTTGCCCTGAATTGCCATTGCAAAGTTCCAGCAATAAAAAACAGCTACCTACCTCTCGTAACTGTTGTTCTTCAAGTTGTGTTGCTCATGTCCATTCCCATAGGGGTGTTTGTGCGCCGTGTGCACAATTGTTGGAAGGTTTTTCCCCGGCGGTACCCATCGGGTCAGCAGCGGAGACCCCTGGAGTTGTGCCTTTATGGTAGTGTATATAGGTCCCTGCCGACCCACCGCCTTCTCAGTTCCTTCTTGCCAGATACTCCGACAGAGGGGAGCAGGCAGGATTTGGTATGGACATGAGCAACACATCTCGAAGAACAACAGTTACGAGAGGTAAATAACTGTTTCTATGTCTTCAAGTGATTGCTCATGTGCATTCCAATGGGTGACTTCCAAGGAGTTTCCCTGGGGGAAGCGTTGGAGTTCACCTGGTTGCTGAGCGCAGGACTGCCCTACCAAAGACTGCATCATCCCTCGCCTGCTGAGTAATGGTGTAGTGTGACATGAAGGTGTGGATAGAAGACCATGCTGCTGCCTTGTACATGTCCTGGATAGGGACCTGCGCCAGGAAGACTGCAGACAATGCTTGCGCTCTCATGGAGTGCGCCATAAGCGGAGGGGCTGAAATTTTTGCCAGGTTGTAGCAAGTCCTGATATAGGATGTGAACCATAATGAAATGCGCTGGGACGAGACCGGAAGCTCCCTCATCGTTTCTGCGATTGCAATACAGAGCTGTGATGATTTACGAAATGGCTTTGTGTGTGACAGAGGAATGACCCGATCCACCTTCTTTTTCTTATACAACATCGGGGACTACAAATGGTGTCACCTGGTGGCACTGACTTTATGGGTTGGAGAGCCCTTCCTTGGTGCCAGGACATCCAACACACCAATGATGCTGATGCCGCTTCTGGGGCCGACTGCGGGCAGAAGGCCAACTCTATCAGGAGGAGCTTCAAACCATAGTCCGACTCTCTCTTAGTCCTGGGTCTGTAGTTCCTGCAAACTGGGCACTTATCTGTCTGATAGCCCTCTCCTTAACACTTGAGACAGGCAGGTGCGCATCGCCTGTGGGCATAGATCTCACACACCTCTCGCACCCCTCACAGCCCTGCGACCGAGGCATGCCCTGGTGCCTGCGGAAACTAGGATGGGGGGAGGGGGAACCCTCGAAGTAAGTCCAACTAATCTACAGACTAATATATCACAAACTAACAACTAAGAAAAAGTAGCCAGTCGGTAGGGACTTGCGAATGCAAGAGACTGAGCTACTCCAATGACCATCACTGGTGGGGTAAGAAGGAACTGTGCAGACGACAGGACTTATATATACAGCCATAAAGGCCCCACTCCAGGGGTCTCCACTACCAACCCGATGGGTAACACTAGGGGAAAAACTTCCGATGATTGTGCACGCCACGTGCATGCACACACCCCTACTGGAATGCAGATGAGCAATCACTCGAAGAACACTATCATGCCTACTCACTGTCCATACAGGATGCCACAGAGAGCAATCTAATGTACAGAGGCCAGGAGGTGGCCTAACTCACCAATCTCTCCACATACTCCTCGCAGGGATACGGAATGGTACATCCCAAGCTTATGGCGGCCCAGCTGGATCATTTGGGGAAGGCTGGCACTTCACGTGTGCTGAGCTGAATGGCAGCTGGCACGCTCCATGCCCAGAGAGCTCAGCAGCAGCACTACCTCTGTATTCACCCTTAAAGATTCCCACGCACTCTCTGCATACACATATTGCTTGGGCTTTACTCAAGGATTCAAAAGGAAAAAAGATTTCTGCCCCCCCTTTTTTTGGCCCCAGCTAGTGCATCGATTTCTGCACGAGTGGAAAGTGCTACCGGTGGCTGCAGCTAGGCACCAACAAGTTGAGCCTGATGCAGGGAGCAGTCTGTGCTCAGGTCAAATTCAGGTCCGGGCTGGGCTTTAGAAATAGGCCCAAGCAGACTTCTACATCAAGACCCTGCTTCAGCTGCTGCGTGGAGCTCTATTCATACACATCTTTAGCACCATCCTCTCCGATTGGGAGATGTTACAAATGCCACCAATGAACTGTGGCAAAGACATGGAAGATTGGGAAAGGTGGAGCACAACCCCTGACACTGGTATGGAACCTGTTAGTCTCCTACAAGGATCACCATCATCAATCTCCACGGGTGGGAAAACAGGGAGGAGCAAATCTCAATGAAAGAGAGACAAACACGGCTCTCCTATGACAAAGTTTACAGTCAGTGCCAAGTCTGAGAGAACGAATAGAGTTCCAAGCAGCAGCTGTAGCAGGGGCTTGATATGAGCTGTTCCTTAAGTTACCACGGTTGCTCTGGCTTTCGTGGAATGGCAATGAAGCCTGGCAGATACAGCACCCTGACCAATGGCATCACAAGTCTAATCCATTTAGGCAATTAATCAACTGATTCAAAGGAAAATCCAAAACTATTTTAGGAAGGAATTTTGATTGGGGACAAGGAGCCATCTTATTTTTTCTGGAATATGGCAAAATGAAGGTCAGGCTGGAGAGCTCAGAAGTGTTTCATGTGCAGCTGTGCCTCACACAAGGAACGGGCAGCAAACAGTCTGCCAAAAAGGAACACTTTGGGAGCGCTGGATGCGGCTCCCATGTCCTGTGTGAAGCAGAGCTTTCACTGGAGATAAGTTCCAAGGCATTTCAAGCATCCTGAAATGCTTGAGGGGAATTGTGAGGGGAATTTTAAGCCTTGCTGAGCCAGCATTACTTGAAAAACAACAACTTGATGTTGGTTTCAGTTGAAAAGAGGTGGGTGTCCTAGAAGTGGTGAGGTCCCAGGACCCTGCACAAAGCCCCCAGCACCACCACTTATCCTTATGGGAAAGCTTTCTACACATCTGTGTGTCCTATAACCATGTGCACCCACTCTCATGCAGCAAGCTGAGAAATGACCAAGTAGATACAGTTTAAACATTATCCAATAAAACAAGGGAAAGGCAGAAAACAAAAACTACAAATCACTAGAACGTAGCTGAGATATTTTCTGGCTGGTGCCCCCTTTCATGGTCCTCCACAATCAGTTCAGTGCATGCACTCATCCCACTGCTAGGAGTTGCTGCTTTGGAGATGGCTCTGAGTCCGGTGCATCAGACTGTGTGCATCCCAGTGATGCAAGTCTGCAGATGCAATACATTCAAAGGGGCACTGGGTAATTCCTAATGATAAAGCCTGGGAATGGTAAGGAGAGAAATCTTTTCAGATGGAATCCAGCAGGTAAAGGGGAACTCTCCAGGGACTCCTGACATCAGGAAAGCTCCCTTCATGATTAAGAGAGATGTGTGAATCACAAAAAAACAACAAAGGGGGCGGGGCGATGTCTCCAGACCAGTGGTTCTCAGCCTATTTACCACTGTGGGCTACATATGCAGCTCGCTGTGTGTTATGTGGGCTGCATCCACCACAATATATATACTACCTGTATGGCCCTGAGGATGTCACGTGGGCCGCAGCTGTGTGCTAACTGGGCCACAGGGTGAGAAAGAGGATCAGAGTGTCATAGGATGAATGCTCTATGTGTTATTGGAACGATGTTGATGAAACCCAGGGGCCCCATCTAATGGCTCCAATACCTGAAATGTTGTGTTTAAAGGGGGTGAGGGGGGAGATAGCTCAATGGTTTGAGCATTGGCCTGCTAAACCCAGGGTTGTGAGATCCATCCTTCAGGGGGCCATTGAGGGATCTGGGGCAAAAATCTATCAGGGACAGTACTTGGTCCTGCTAATGAAGGCAAGGGACTGGACCCGATGACCTTTCAAGGTCCTTCCAGTTCTATGAGATAGGTATATCTCCATATATTTTTTTATTATTTAAAATGTCCCTTATTTATCTTTTGGGGAGTCTGCTGGAACAGACCCAATGGAACATTAATGCATAGGACAGCGGGAGGAATTTTCAGCCTGTACCTCACTTCATCCTGATACTTTGCAGGAGACAGTTTCAGATATTGAAACCAGCATGAGGAAGCCAAACCTCAGAGCAGAGAGTGAAGTAATCATAGGAAACCAGGCGAAACTTCTCTTCAGATAGCAACAACAAACCGATCATGTCACATATAACTACATAGAAACAGCTACTTCTCTGACCCAGTTTCTAAAACCATCATTGGAAGCAAAAGCATGCCTACCAGAGAGATAAAGCGCCTTGTCCACCATGAATTCCTCAGCAAAGCGGATGTGACAGAAATTCTTCTTACTCTTCCGTATAGCTATGATCTCGCCACACTGCTCAAAAACTTCCACAATGATCTGCTCGGTCCCATTTTCGGGTAGTCCTCCTACAAACACCGTCTTGCACCCTGGAGGCCTCTCTCTCGTTGCAGGAGGAGGAAGATCTGCACATGGCAAGAGGTAAAATACTGGAGATTAGAAGGTCCCTCTCCAAGTGCTCCACATATCCACCTGTCAGTCCTCAGAGCCAACCATCACTTTCTTTGAACATGTGCTTAGCCCCACTATATCTCACTTTACCGAGTACTGGCATCTATGGTATTCACCTGAGCCTACCAAGCAGAACTTGTTCACCAGCTGGTATATCCTCGACTTTTAGAGCCATGGGTGGATTCCCCAGTGTTAATAAGCACTCCCCTAGTCAATGGGAGACATGTCACTCCTGGGGAGTGCTGCACTTCAAGGTTACTGCTAACACAAAACCAACTGCAATGAACACCGCCGAAGGCTGCGCCCCAGCCCTGGGCAGTAGGGCAGGTGCACAATGTTAGTAAAGAAAGAAAATACTCATGACATGCTTTTTATTTTGCCTTCTTTAATTTATCATTTCAAAATCTTGACATTGGAACAACAAACCAGAAAAGATGATATATTAAAATCATCCCGTCCATGTGAATACAAAGAATTCTGCTGAAGCGAGAAGACTACAAGAACATCTTGAAATGGATACAAAACCAGAAATCATTGAGACATCTAATCTATTTGCCACAACAGAATCAATACCCGTTGCACTCTCTGGTCACAGGAGAAATCCAGCCAAACTACAAAAACCAAACTGGCAGACAACAGAAGACACCAGCATCAGACCCTGTTCCTTCTGACCTGGGCAGCTTGGGATTCCCCTGCTCTGGGAGGTACTTTGTGGAACAGAACTGCCTGTGCTGGCTCAGTATCTTGCACACATAATAGGGGAACGCCTACAGGAATGGGCACATCAAGAGCACAGTTGTTCTCCAGAGATCCCCAGCCATGCTGGCTTCATCTCCCACCAAGATCTCAGTGCCTTCTTTCATGCAGAACTTTATGTGGGGAACATCCTATCTCAACACCTGAGAGTGTCATGACATCCTTAGTAAACTGCCCAATGGAGCATACACAAGACTTTATGGCTTGCTGTAGCCTTATGAAATGTGCATACCTTTCTGACCCTTCCCTTCTGTAAGCATCACTTCTGCAGCCAATGTTTCTTTTCAGTGCCCCACTTTTATTTCATAGGAACTGCCGGATAGGATCAGCCCCAAGGCCCATCTAGTCCAGTATCCTGTCTCTGACAGTGGCAGCACCAGCTGCTTCAGAGGAAGGTACAAGAACCTCACAGTGGGCCGATGTGGGACAATCTGCTCCATGGATTGTTTTAAACATGAGATTTTATCTCCCTTCCAATTCGCTTTTTAGCATTAACTATGATAGCTCTGGCTAGTTGTATTATCCATATAAATGTCCAATTCCTCTTTGAATCTCACTAAATTCTTGGCCTCACAACAACCTTATGTGGAAAAAATATTTCTTCTACTCAGTTTTTCATTTGCCACTTTTTAATGTAATTGAATTTCTCTTTGTTCTGATGCTATGAGGCAGGGAGAGCATAAGTTCCAGATCTTCCTTCTATAGACCATTTTATACTTTGTTCATGTCCCTCGTTTCAAACCGATTTCAGGGGAAGAAAACAATCTGTTAGCTGCTGAGAATCACCTTTTTCACATTCAAAAAACTCAAAAATTGCTGGGCTCAGCAGTGAGCTACCAGAGGAGTGAGCAGGCTGGAGAAAGGAGCTCCTGTCAACAAGCTAGTAAAGAGCTGCCCATAGACAGAGCCTAGGATGGAATGAACTGCCCACCAGGCTGGAGAGTGTACAGAGATCCAGGGGAAGGTCGGAAGAAGCTCAGGGCACTGTCAGAGTCAATGAACCCTCCTCCTGCTTATCCACCTTGAGGGCCCTGAGCTGGTACCCAGAGGAGTGGGCAGATCTGGGCTCTCCTCCACCGATGGGACTTGGGAGTGGAAAAATGGTTCTCAAACTCCTGGTCATCTGCTTCTCCGTGTATTAGTCTTCCTGTCTTGGGGTTTCCATTGGTTCCTGTTCGTGATTCTTATTGACTTTTACAGATTACTATATGCATTTATCTTGCACGTGCCCCACCAAGCTTGACTCCACCAGTCCATTCATGCTCCAAGCCCACCCCTGCAGAGTTCACTACGGAACTGAAACATGGATCATCAACCAGCACTCTCTTCAACCTCCCACGAGCAAGTGTCTGAGATAAAAGCTGCCTTTCTGTACCATTACTCCGGAATCTTCCTATCTTTGTGACCCAATTATGTCTGCAGAAAACCACACCATAGAGTTTACACCCGGAACATTCAGAGGGCAGGGGTTCACGCTGATTGCTACCAATTACCAGGCTTATTACTGAAAAAGCTATAATTCCTTCAGGCTGTAAAGAGCCTGTGAAGTGATAAACAGCCAGTGACAAGGTATTAGGACCAATCTGTGCTATTGCCTTATAAGTTGCTTTATTGTCAATGGATCCCTTAAAATGTACATCCTCAGCGAGCTGTGGTGGTGGGTTGTACAGGGAACAGGCTCCCACATGCTTCTAAATGAATCACACTTTCTTGTGGTTTCTGGCTTCTTATTTAGAAAGAGGAATGAGAGACGTTCTTTCTTATGCTCCAACTTACAAAGGTCACGGGCCAGAACATTAGCAGAGTCTTACTTGGGTTGGGTGGGAAAAGGGTGCAGCTTTTGCAGTGAATAATTTCCTTCACTGCTGGCATATCTGGAGGAATAGGTGGAGGAACTATCCCCAGGCCGGGCATCATGGGGTTGATAGGTGGGATTCCCGTCATCATTCCAAGTGCAGGATCAAAGTCTGAAATGGGAGAGAACAAGGAAGTGTGTTACTATTTATTATTTCTACTGTAATTGTGCCTAAGCACCACACTCAGGCCCCCATTCTGTTAGGCAGCATTCACACAAATGACACAAAGATAGGCCCTGGGGCAGAGTGCTCACACTCTAGGATTTATACCATACATGACAGGTGAGTAAACAGAAAAACATAGGGAGGAAGGGAAGGACAAAAGAGAAGAACATGTGAGTAGATGTGGTACAGCACGCAAGCAATTTGGGGCATTAGTTTAACTGAAGAGGGAGAGAGAGATTCACAACGAGAGCTAGAGTTATTTCACAACTAGAAACGTTATCAAAGCTGTTTTCAGTCAGAAAATTGGAAATGTTTTGATGTCTCATGCACAGCTAGGAATATTTTTCTATCCTACACACCCTAAACACACATTCTGCAGGCGCAACATGAACCGCTACCTTGCCCCAGAAACAAGAACAGAAGTTGTGCAGGGAATTTATTACAATTTCTGGCTCAGAAACATGTGATTGTTGCAGCCCAGTGCTTCATTGCTTGCTGACAGGAATACAGCACAAAGAAAACGGACACGGATACTTAATGCGATGGATCCATATACTGCACCAAAGATAAAGTCAGTGGTGATTCTCTCCACCCCTAATCTGTGCAGTCATAACAGAGGGTGCTCCTGGCAGCACTGCTTTAGACTCCACTCATGTCTTAGCCTGCCTCAACTCTTTTCCATCCCAGATGAAAATGAGCTAGTGACTATGTGCCCATTTAGGCAGCCTCTGCTGGAGAAAGGCAGGGCTGCAGGTGCATTGACACAGCTGCATGGAGGGAGCCCAGGAAAGCTGCTGGCCAGGACAGAGGTTCACTGACAGAATGATGTGGACATTTCACATGAAGAATATCGTTTTCAGATAAAGGTTGACCACATTTTCAGGTTTTCTTTGCAAAGTGTAACCAGTGCAGCGTGCTCGTCCTGAGGCTGCTGCCAGCCTCGAACTGCAGCTCTGAGAGGGAGAAGTGCATCATTCAACTGAACAGGACTTAAAATCAGAAACCTAAACATGATAACTTAAATCTCTTTTTTAATTACTGCACTGCTGATGATTTGGGGAGAGAAATCTCCAGCCACACTTCTTGCCTCTCAACTTCAAACTGTGCCCATGTCTCCCCAGGTATCAAAGCCCCAAAAATCTCCCATGACAAGTATTGCATTATCAATACAAAACTCCTTGGTGTGTGGGGACAGCGTAAAACAACTGGATGCAATATCAAAAATAAACAATATGGGGGCCCAAGTGCATTATTCATGTTCACATTTAATTCATTACAACTTCACTTTTTTTAAAAAAAAAACAGGAATCACTAAAAGAATACAAATTCCTGGTATTAGGTTGTAGAATTTAGGGTTTTGGTACCTAGGAGGCAGGGCCAGTATAATCACCAGGCGAACTAGGTGGTCGCCTAGGGTACCAAGAATTGGGAGTGCCAAAAAGCGGTGCCCCCGATTTTTGTTTTTTACACTATTGCTGGAAAACGAATGAATAAAGAGAAATGTCATTGAATGTGCATTTTAACTTGTCGTTCTCTTGTACATTACAGCTATAGCCTATGCCAGCTCTGCGTTGCAGTCCCAAGCGTACTGCTTCACTATGGTACAAAGTGGCAATGACATCATTTTTCTCATCACGCACAGCTGTTACCCGTTCTGACAGGCTGTTTATAATGCTAGGTTTACTAGTTTTCAGAGGGCGTTGACTGAAGCTAAATATTTTTGTTTTTTCAGATCTAAGACTCTGGCAAGTGCCGCTGCATCATTTCACTAATACATTGTGTCAATTGTGTGTGTATGTTAAGTATTTGAGTGTATATGTTTATGTGCGAAGATGCGTGTGTAGGTTGTTGAAATCTGTCATATTGATATTGTCAGTTGATGTTGTATGACGGAGTATCCACCATTCTAATTTTATAAAATTTTTTAACAATAATTGGATATTCTAAAGGTAGAAAAAAATGTAGTAGATTTTGATATGAAAAAATGAAGGAAGGAAGTATACATGACTAAAAAGGGTGTATTTTTGAAAGTATTTTGAAAGTTTATAATAAGCGGTGCTCCATGGGGAGGAGAGGGAAAGGGCGAGGGGCACAAGATGGACATTTCACCTAGGGCACAAAATATCCTTGCACTGGCCCTGCTAGGAGGGCAGTTTGGGTTTCAGCACACAGCTTGTTGTGAGGTCTGTGAGGTCTTGGATGTAGATGGAGAAAACAAATTCAGCAAATTAGAGAATATTTCTGTGTTCAGTATGTACCCTTCACTTCAACGTGCCTAAATTTTAGCTAATTCTGCTCTTCTGAATGATGCGCTGCATGTGTTCTCCTCTGGCCACAAAGTGGCAACTTTTCACCTGCTGCTCCAAGGTCAGAGAACCAGTTCTTGTTTCTTGCAAAAGACTGTCTGGCAGCCCACAAAAGTCACCTCTGCAGAGATGGTGACCTGGATGCTGGCCACCTGCAGATGCTCCTGGCACAGCTAACAGCTGTGCTCTGGTAGATGAGTTTTACCTTCTTCTGCTTTATCCTGCCATGTTTCTCCCAGGGCTGCATTTCTGCAGCATCTCGATACATGGCTCAGTTTTCCCTGCCTAATTTGGCTTTGCTTAAATTCAATATACATTTTTTCATTTATTTTACACCATGCCCAAGCTTTTACGGTGACACGTTTGTATTGACAATACACACCGGCAATGCAGATGTTGGGGCAGCGGAGGAGGACTGCTAGGGCTTTGGCATCTAGGGGGGCAGTTTAGTTTTGGCACCCAGGAGGTGGCTGAAGTTCTAACCCTGGGTAGGAAATCTCTCTCTTCTACCCCAGCCTCTTGTTGGTAGGGGCAGAGATGACCTGATGCTTTTAAAGAGTTCAATTCCAGATCATAGAATATCAGGGTTGGAAGGGACCTCAGGAGGTCATCTAATCCAACCCCCTGCTCAAAGCAGGACCAATCCCCAGTTAAATCATCCAACAGATCTTTTTGCTCCAGGTCCCTAAATGGCCCCCTCAAGGATTGAACTCACAATCCTGGGTTTAGTAGGCCAATGCTCAAACCATCCCTCCCTGCAGCTCACAAACCCTTAAGAGGAACCAGACACCCTACTTCTCACCCACACTGCGTGGCATCCACCCATAAAGGGTAACACATTAGCTGGATGTTTCTGATCAAATGACTCGTAATTAAATAGTTTATATCAACACTTAGGAAAAGGAAGTTATTTAACCTTTGTAACTGGAGTTCTTTGAGGCATGTGGTCCCTATCCATATTCCATTGTGGGTACAAACGCACTCCATGCTCTTGAGACCAGAGAATACTTGCAAGTAGTGTCCATAGGTTCATGCCAAGAGCATTAGGGACAGGAGTGGTACAGAGCAACCGCCTCTTCAGTTCCTCTTCTACTGCAAATAGACACAATCTGAAGCAGAGGGGAAGCTGAGTGGGTAGTGGAATTCAGAGAGAGATCCTGAAGAAATCCAGTTATAAAGGGTAAATAACTTTCCTTCCTCCTTCGAGTGTTGGTCCCTATGTGTACTGTAATCTGGATGACTGAAAGGTGGTATGCAGAGAGAAGGAGGATGCAAGTGGTATGGCTGCTTGTAGAACCACTGTTTCAAAAGATAAGTCAGCGGAATAGAACATAAGAAAGGCCGTAGTGGGTCAGACCAAAGGTCCATCTAGCCCGGTATCCTATCTACCGACAGTGGCCAATGCCAGGTGCCCCGGAGTGAATGAACCTAATAGGTAAAAATCAAGTGATCTCTCTCCTGCCATTCATCACCCACCTCTGACAAACAGAGGCTAGGGACACCATTCCTTACCCAGCCTGGCTAATAGCCATTAATGGACTTAACCTCCATGAATTTATCCAGTTCTCTTTTAAACCCTGTTACAGTCCTGGCCTTCACAGCCTCCTCAGTCAAGGGGTTCCACAGGTTGACTGTGTGCTGTGTGAAGAACTTTCTTTTATTTGTTTTAAACCTGCTGCCCACTAATTTCAATGGGTGGCTCCTAGTTCTTCTACTATGGGAACAAGTAAATAACTTCCTTATTCACTTTCTCCACGCCACTCATAATTTTATATACCTCTATCATATCCTCCCTTAGTCTCCTCTTTTCCAAGCTAAAAAGTCCTAGCCTCTTTAATCTCTCCTCATATGGGACCCGTTCCAATCCCCTAATCATTTTAGTTGCCCTTCTCTGCACCTTTTCTAATGCCAGTATATCCTTTTTGAGATGAGACCACATTTGTACACAGTATTCAAGATGTGGGCGCACCATGGATTTGTATAAGGGCAATAAGATACTCTCCGTCTTATTCTCTATCACTTTTTTAATGATTCCTAACATCCTGTTTGCTTTTTTGACTGCTGCTGCACACTGCCTGGACATCTTCAGAGAACTATCCACAATGACTCCAAGATCTTTTTCCTGATTAGTTGTAGCTAAATTAGCCCCCATCATATTCTATGTATAGTTGGGGTTATTTTTTCCAA
Organism: Dermatemys mawii; assembly: GCA_007922305.1. Taxonomy (NCBI): domain Eukaryota; kingdom Metazoa; phylum Chordata; order Testudines; family Dermatemydidae; genus Dermatemys; species Dermatemys mawii. The sequence goes on along the minus strand of ML677377.1, from coordinate 1,775,260 downwards.
AGTGCATTACTTTACATTTATCCACATTAAATAGGCTTGGACCAAGGCAGAATGTCTCATGAATGCATGGATGGAACTCCACGTAGCAGCCCTGCAAATGTCAATCAAGCAGAGGCATCTCTTGAAGTGATGCTACTGAGGCTGCTTGTGCTCTCAGAGTGAACCCATGAGAAGGAGGATGATGTGTCAGCTCATAAAGAAAGATTCAACCATTCCCTGGGGGAAAAAGAGCTTGTCCTCTGACTCGTTCAGCTGTGATAGCAGCCAGCCTAGGTGACTTTCTGATCAGTTTTGTCCTCTGCAACTAAAATGCCAACATTTGTCTTGTATCAAGGGAATGATCTCTTCTCCTCAACAGAAGCATGGGGCTTTAGGTCTGCAAAGTCTGTAGGCTCCCACTGTCTGTGTCAGAGATATTGGCCTTTGTAGGATCCAAGCGTGCCTTATCAGCTCTAGTTCCCTCATTATTGGTGGTTTCTTTGGACTGCTGAAATTGTCAGAGTCAGGAATGTAAGTAGTCATGCCTTGTGGTTGTTGCAGGAGTCAGGCTTAGTGATTAGAGCAGCAGTCTGTAGCCAGGAATAGAAGCCCAGGGTCAGAGCCGGAGTCAAAGGCCGAGTGACAGAGCTGAGGGGGCTGCAGAATACCCCCTGCTGCCTGCAGCTCCCAGCATCCCCCGCTGCCTACTGGGCTGGGAGCTCGGGGTCTCCTGCCACCCAGAGGAGCCAGGAGCTTGGATTCCTCCACAGCAGCTCGGAACTGCCCACCACCCCTGGCAGCCACAACAGCCAAGAGCTCAGGGGTTCCCTGCCAACTCCCAGGGCCCAGAGTGCCGGGGTTTCCCCCAGCTGCTGCCTGCCAGGGGGTAGGGAGCTGAGGGTACTCCCTGTTGCCCCCACAGCTTCTTGCCCCAGTGGGTGACAGGGGACCCTGCAGCTCCTGATCACAGCAGGCTGAAGTCATAGAGGCTGCTGGAAGTCACTGCTTCCAGGACTTCCATTACCTCGGTGACTGAATCGCAGCCTTAATCATGAGTTCTGGAAACACTTTCATGAAGTGTATGAAGGCGTGTTCTGCATTTTATTCAGCCTGGCAATGTGCTGCCATTCACAGTTTATGAATTACTGAGATGACAATTTGTAAGTTTTCATTATGAAAATTTCACATTGGGTGTGTGATGACATTCATTAAAGTTTGTGCCACTTTTTTCATTTTGTATAATAAAACTTGTTATTGTAGCCTTGTGTGCAAATTAAACTTTTTATTTTACACAGGTATTTCCATGCTGTACCAACCAGTAATGTAGACCACCTGCCATCATGGCGTGGAGTGCAATGGTATAACCAAACTTGGTCCAATCAAAGTCCATGCTCTCCTTGGTTTTTCTCACGTTTTGCATGTGTGGGCTGCACCTGGACAGCAGTGGATGCATGTACAAGGTACATTTGTCCATTCCATGTGCTAGTATTTATCTGTCAAAGCAGGACTGAGGCTCTGACCCACCCCGTAGCAGGCTTCCTGCCTGAGTCAGACTAATTTCTGTCATGGACGGAAGGAGGACTTAGGCCTGAAGAAGAATTCAAGTGTGCTGTGCAGATACACCCTAAGACTCTTCCATTAAACCCTGCCCTACTTTACCATTTAACTCAGGGGTGGGCAAACTTTCTGGCCTAAGGGCCACATTGGGGTAACAAAACTGTATGGAGGGCCGGGTACAGAATGCGGTGCCTCCCCAAAAGCCTGGCCACCACCCCCTATCCAACTCCCTCCACTTCCCGCCCCCCTCAAGACTCCCCCACCCAACACACCCCCCTCAGGACCCACCCCCTATCCAACCCCCTGCTCCCTGTGCCCTGACTGCCACAACCCCTATCCACACCCCTGCCCCCTGACAGGCCCCCCAGGACTCCCACGCTTATCCAACCCACCTTCCCCATTCTCCGTCCCCTGCCTACCCCCCAGAACCTCCACCTCATCCAACCGCCCCCCTGTCCCCTGACCACTCCCTGGGACCGCCTGCCCCTTATCCAACTCCCCAGTCTCCTTACCATGTCGCTCAGACGAGCGTGTCTGACAGTCGAGTGGCCCTGCCAGAGCCAGACATACTGCCCCACAGAAGTGCGCAGCCCCGCCCCCCAGAGTGCTGCCCGTGCAGCAGCGTGGCTGCTGGGTAACAGCAGGGGAGGGGCCGGGGTAGCCTCCCCAGCCGGGAGTATGGGGATGGGCAGGAGGGTCCCACAGGCCAGATGTGGCCCGCGGGCTGTAGTTTGCCCACTCCCGATTTAACCCCGTACTATTTTCTCTACTCTGCCTTGTGTCTAATTGATTTCAATACTGTTCACTGTCAAACTAACTCATCAGTGAACCATTATTAGCTCAGTTCTAGAGCGTCAGTATGAAGCGAGTGATATGAACAGCTTTGTTGTGGCATGAAGGATGGCTGCTGCAGCCTTGGGCTCGCCACACACAACTCAGCTGACACCTCTCACTCCTGACCTGCTCATGCCTGCTATTCCCTTCTGAGTCTTTATATTGGGCCCTTTGTGGTAACTCTTCCAGACCATGAGGAAGGGAGTTGAAATGTTATTAAACACCCATCAAACTAAACTTGCATTCATATTTTAAATCATCACAGTTTAGATCAGGAATCAGCAACCTCCACTTCCCGCAGTGAACTGCAGCCACTGGGAGCTGCATGGGAGGCTGTGCCTGTGGATGGGCAATGTAAACAAAATGTCTCATGGCCCACCAGCAGATTATCCTGATGGGCTGCGTGCTCAAGGTTGCCGACCCTTGGTTTAGACTCTGGCCTTAAGACAAGTCACCTTGCACGGTCTGTGCATTTTAGGCATTTATCACCTTTGTGGGTTTTTGAGGCAGAAATAAATACGAGTTTAGGTAAACTCCTCTAAATATGTCCTCAGTGCTGACAGCAGTTAGAAAATTAATGACAGACATAGTATGAGTTAAGCTACATACCAGGCAGCAGCGGCTGCCCTGACATTCCCATTGGTGCCATCCCTAGATTGTTCATCGCGGTGGCCCATGCAGTGAGGTCCGACATAGGCAAGCCCATTGGGGTGGAGTCTGCATTTAGATTTCTACCACCATCTGCTAAAAGGAGAGGTTGATTAATTTTAGCGTTTGGGAACGTGGTGCTCTGTCTGTTCCTCTGCAGAGTAAGCATTACCCAACAAGGCTCTGTAGTATCTAAACCAGTGGCTCTCAACCTTTCCAGACTACTATACCCCTTTTAGGAGTCTGATTTGTCTTGCATATCCCCAAGTTTCACCTCACTTAAAAACTACTTGGTTACAAAATCAGACACAAAAATACACCTCTACCCCGAAATAACGCAGTCCGATGTAAGGCAAATTCTGATATAACGCGGTAAAAGAGCGCTCTGGGGGGCGTGGCTGCGCGCTCCTCTACCTCAATATAACGCGGTTTCACCTATACCGCAGTACGATTTTTTGGCTCCTGAGGACCGCGTTATATTGAGGTAGAGGTGTACAAGTGTCACAGCACACTGTTACTGAAAAAATTGCTGACTTTCCATTTTTACCAATATAATTATAAAATAAATGCATTGGAATATAAATATTTGTACTTACAGTTCAGTATATAGAGTGGTATAAACAAGTCATTGTCTACATAAAATTTTAGTTTGCACTGACTTTGCTAGTGCTTTTTATGTGCATGTTGTAAAACTAGGCATCTAGATGAGTTGATGTATCCCCTGGAAGACCTCTGCATACCCACAGGGGTACATGTACCCTGGCTGAGAACCACTGATCTGCACCAACAGTGACGTTGATCCCAGCCCCAGCACTGTGCCGCTTGGGAAAAGAGTTGCTGCCATCACATGTTATAGATGACTTTCCAAAGACAAATAAGGTTGGTGTCATCCCCATGTGTTTCAGGTGTAGCTCCTCCACTGCTCTTGAGAGGAGCTCACAGAGCCCTTACAGATGTGCTGTTTTGTCGGGAGGCAGACTCTATCTTCTGATAGAAGCACAGAAACTAGGGCACAGATCCTCAGGGGTTGTAAACTCACACACTTCAGCTGAGGTCAAGGCTGAGGCTCTGGCCCCTTTCCATTTGGACACATTTATTTCATATTAACAGAAAAAATTAACCACTTTCAGTGAATTTCCCTTCACACTGAAAGTTATGTACATTTTAACAGTGAGGGTAATTAACCAATGGAACAATTTAGCAAGGGGGGAGAGGGCTGTCAAGGGTGTGGATAGGGGTCAGGGCAGTCAAGGGGCAGGGAGCAGGGGAAGTTGGATGGGGGGCAGTTAGGGGCAGGGGTCCCAGGAGGGGGCAGTTAGGGGACAAGAAGCGGGGCGGAGGGTGGATAAGGGGTGGGCAGTTAGGGTTGGGGGCCTGGGAGGGTGTGGTCAGGAGACAAGGAGCAGGGAGGGTTGGATGGGTCAAGGGTTTTGAGGGGGGCAGGAAGTGGGAGGAGGCAGATTGGGGGCAAGGGGCCAGGCTGTTTCTGGAGGCATAGCCTTCCCTACCTGGCCCTCCATACAGTTTTGCAACACCGATGTGGCCCTGAAGCCAAAAAGTTTGCCCACCCCTGCCTTAGGATCTGTGGAATGAGGAGCCATCCCTGAACTGGAGCCTGATCAAGTCCCATATAGTGAGAGTCATTCCTGTACTAGGCTCCAGCCAATCCACAAGCCGGGAGCGAATCTGGGAATACTCAGACCAGGTATATAAACCTCATAGGCAAAACAGCAGCTCAGTCTGCTTAGCATCACTTCCTGGCTTGGAACTCTCCTCTGCCAGACAATGGTAACAGATTCCACAGGCATCAGCCTGTTCCAGGCCTGCTCTTGCTCCAGTGTTATCTCCAGTCCTGCTCCAGCCCTGATCTGGCTCCAGACTAGCTCCCAGCCCTACTCTTGCTTTCTTACAACCTTGCTCCTGACTCCCAATTCCGGCTCTGACCCCAGGGCCTGACTGCCACTGCTCTGACCACTAGGCCAGAGCAGTTTTACCTCAGTTTCCAACAAGTTTTAATTGTCAATATGAAATCAAACAAAGATTTTCCATAAGAATTTAGTTTTCTCAATTATGTTTTTTTCCATTTTTCATGGCTTTTCACTTCTCATAGAAAATAGTAAAGTTTCATACAAGTATCTTGCATTTATTTTTATTCACCATCTATTTTACTGTCACAGAAAACTAGAGAAATGTGCTTTCTGAAACTTTTTTAAACATTAGTTAAGGTTGATCCTGGACTTTTTTTCCCCCTTCAAACTATACAAATATAGGAAATAAAAAGATATAAAGTTTACTTTTCCACTTTCATTTCTAAGAATAAACCATTACTGATATTGTGTATATTCCCTGTTAAGATCTAAAAATCACATTACCACAATTCAATTAATAACCTGCTATGGAGCCTGAACTCCATCCACTGCTACTTGCAATATATCTCTATCTATATGGGTAGAATGAAAAAGAAGAATATCTGGAAAAAGAAACCTTAAGAAACCTAAACAGACATTAGCTAGTAAATTTATCTTGTAGTTTAAAGCTTTTAGAATTGGGGACCTTCAGTCTTCCTCATAACATGGGCTGTTTCTTCCCCATCCTTCCTGGCCGAATAGGAATATTGCCTTCCCTGCGGTTGCAGGCCAACAAGAAAAGGATCACTGCATGTGGGATTCAGTGTGGGTACTCTGCACATAGTGATACGTGCAACCTGAGCAGCACATGGCAGGCTTGCAGAGCTGAGAAAAAGAGCCATTGTTTCCAACTCACAGTTTTACTGTGAGTCTCATAATATCTGGTATTTTTCTGAAAGCCCCAGCCCCTGGTATCATGAGATTACATAAGAATCTCGGCTTTCTTTTTTTAAAAAAAAAGTTTCTAGCCCTCATTGTTGCAGAGGAAAGCTTGAAAACGTGAATTCTGAAGGCTCAGAAACCAGAAAGCAAATGAAAGGCTCTCAACATTTACTGTTTTTTAATATCTCATGATTTTAACCAGTCTCATGATTTTGGGGGGCCTGAGTCATGATTTCTGAGTCACGATTTCAAAACTATTATTAACATGCAGGGTGTTGGAGTCTGGCGCATCCACTTCTCCAGATGAAAACACCTTCCTATCTATATAGAAATGGCAACTAGCCTCAATATACAGAAGTGAAGGGAAGACTCAGGAAGCCACATCCATGTATATTTTTCACACCAATCTGATCCAAAAGAGAAATGAACACCCACTGCTGGCTAATCCAGCCTTGAGCACGTACCAAGCTGTGATTCCAGTTATTTCTAGCTATCCAGTGACAAGTGACAGAAACAGATCTCCCAGTAACTCTGAATTACTGACACAGCAAGGACTAAAAGCTACTTGCTTTGCCATTTTAAGCAGCAGTCTCAGTTTTTTCCCTCAGCTACTCTTCCCCAGATAAACACATAGTGTTTCTGTTTGGCTCACTTGCAGGAATGTTTGTTCTCTTTCTCTTCTTGCTTGACTCCCCTCCATTCTCAACTGCACTTTCAGAAACCAGAGGGCCAGTGGTGTTGGTAAACGGCAGAGGTCCACTGTTAATGGCGGGATCAAAGGACAGCTGGTTTAATCCTGCAAAAGAGAAATAATTTATTAGGAAGATATTTTCAGATTTTTGTGATATTCATATAGCATCTCAGAAATTGGAGAAGAAAAGACACATCAAATGCCATATACCATATATCTGGAGGAACTAGTGAAGGATTCTTCCCCTCACTCTGTTCTCCAGAGATTTGTCCGATAGCTGTCACTGCAAGCCAAGATTGAATAAGCTCCCTTCTTTCCCCTCCTCCCCTCCCTGGTAATGAACTGGGGGAAAAGACATAAGGAACTGACTATATTTGCATAAGTGACAAAAAGTCCTGCAGCACCTTACAGACTAAGAAAAGTATTGAAGCATAAGCTTTCGTGGGCTACTACCCACTTCGTCGGATGCATACGTTCGTCGAATGTATTTGCATAGACACACTTACCCTACTCAGTTCAGAGGCTCCCCTGCTACTTACTGGCATGACCCCATTTTAATTAATTATTTCTTCCCACAACCCCAGACACCATGAAGGATGCCATTTTCCTCTACAAAATGGTATCCTCTACACAGCACGATCTCATACATACGGTGTGTGACGTCCCGCTATGTGGAGGACACCATTATGTACAGCCAAATGACATCCTCCATGAACCTTGACTCGCATACATGCACGGAGCAAAATGGGATCACTGCACTACCTCTGCTGATGGTGTGACCCCACTTGAGGTTGTGACCCTTGGTTTGGGAAATGCTGGCCTAGGTGATCAGCAGAGATCTGCTTTGACAAAGTAATCAATTTAGGCTGTTTTGAGTTAAAATTCAGGTTAGTCTTGAATTCTGTTTAAAGAGTTCTAGACCCCATTTGACCCTCCCCCTCCAGTGTTTGAGTCTGATCTGATCAGATCTGTCCTTAATTTAGAGTCCTTGTTTCTGTACAATGATCACAAGAGCTGAAACCACAGATGACCGATCCAGGTGCTGAACCTTATACTTGATGTGGGGACAGTGCTGCAGTGAGAGACAATATAAAGCACACACAAGCCAGTGAAACCTCTAAGAACTGGGCTAAAGGATGGAATCTCAAAACACAGCATTGCATCAAGAGGCAAGGACGCCAGCGAACAGCAAGCAACAGCAGCAAATGAGGCAGTGACAGAGAGACAAGATGGGGCGGCAGCAGAACCACAGAACCATTTGGCAAGTGGTTCTCAAAAGACAATGGATGCCAGATTCTCAGTACTGGACTCCATCAACCTGGAAGTATCCAAGGACATCAGCGCTGCTCTATCTCGGCATAGAATCACCTTGGTAAGTGGCTCTCCGGAGAAGACAGTGCCAGGCCCTCAATACTAGATTCTCTCAACCCAGAGACACTTGAAGGCCATAAACACTTTGGCAAGTTGCTCAGAGTCAGGGGCTTTCACTCCCCTTTGGTGTCCGTCTGGAACCTTCCATGAGCGGAGAGGCAAGGAAGAGAGAGTGGCCCCAATGGCTGGGACTCACCAGATAGTTCTGGAAGCTTGTCCAACAAGTTGGACTATTCAGAGACCTCTCAACTGAAATTCCACTACATGAAGCAGCACTAGACTTTGAGTTTGAGAGCTTTGCAAGAGATACTCAGTCACGTACTTATCATTCAGCTACATAACAAGAGTCTAAGGGAAAATGTTATACAGCAGAGCAAAAGCAGCTAGGAACACTATGAGATTGCTCACAATGGAGTTCATCGTAGAGTTCATCTTCCCTCACCACTTTCTGTTATGCTATACTCCAGCTTCTTCATTTACAAGTGTTTACATGTGACTGGAATTTTGGCAAGGATTGCAAGCTAAACCACGGACAGGTGACCAGCTACTATTTCAGCCCCTATTGCGTAGAACGAGTGTTTGATTTCAACACACACTTAAAAAGCCTATAAGGTTGAGCTCTGTTATTCCTATTGTGCGGATTAAATATCACCATATAAACATCTGAAACCTCATTACAAATACCTGAGCTTTGACAGCTCATGAAGTTCACAAGCAATAATATGTTATATATAAATGCAAATGATTTGCAAACTCTGGGCTAAAGGAAGCGGTGCCTTTTCCTTGTGCAGAAGAGGGATGATCTTTGGTTTAGTTCACAAAAAGTACAGCTAACTAAGAAAATAACTATGTAGTAGCACTCAGAAGCTCAAGTCAGAATTGGGACCCCCCTGTCCTAGAGGCTGTACAACACACTGGAAGACAGAATTCCCACCTTGCACAGCAATTTGTCACTTAGGAAATATGGTGACCTAATGCAAAACAAACATTTCCCAGTGCCTGTGTGAAAACAGCAAACGGAGTTTGCCAAGAGACAGAATATTTTACTTCAAATCGACTCAACCTCTCTGCCTCGTACGATGGGCTCGAATTCTTTTCAGACACTTGCTTTTCTCATGGCGCCTGAGCTAAAAATATCAGGGAATTCTCCCATCACTGCTCTAACATGGGGTAGCTCTAATTTAACATTTGCGAGAGCTTTTTTACAGAGTATTCTCCCATGTTTGCAACAGGAATGTCTGTTTCTTCCTAACAGTGGGTGGGGAACAAGGCCCCGCCCCCTGACCAAGCCAGAGCCAAGGAGCCCGGGCCCTTCCCCCTACCTAGGATGCCCCCCACTCCACCCCCCGCCTCCAAGAGCAGACCCCAGCCTGTTCAGTTGTTTGTCTTAGCCTATAAATGGCAGGGTACTTTGTTTTAATGCCCTTTATTCGGCCACAGGGACAGCAGAAATTCCGGCTGCTGATTGAGCTGTTATTTCCAAGGGGCTCTTGTGTTAGTGTACCTGTAACAATGGAGTCATGGTGTTAGCAATAAGCCTGGCCGAGTGCCTTTGCACTGAACGATGCCTGTGGTCTTTCTTTATAAGTAACATCAAAGTCTGCTGAACAGCAGGCTGCCTTATCTTCTGATAATAATAAGCAAAAACAGAAGCACTAAGCAGCCTGAACAGCGTTACTAAGGCAACGATATTTCAGCCGTCAGAACTCAACTACACTAGGCAGTGTTATCGAGGTCTGCTGTGCCAGCTATCTGCATGCATGCACACACGCGAGCCAAGTGACAACACATGGAAACTACATCTCAGCTGTTGACTGCTACAGCTTCTTTGGCTGGTGTTGGAAGACTGTTTTCTTCGTTCGGCTGGGTGCACTAAAAGTTTTGAAACTGCATGGAAACAGGTTTGGCTTCAGAGCTGATTTTTCTTTAAGTATTTTAATGCTGAAAGCCTTGAAAGCACCCTGCGTCAATACAAATGCAACTCTTGTAAACTGTGAATTACATTTAAAATGTTGCATTATGACATTAATATTTGATGCATTAACAATATTTTCGAGGCTGTACATAAAAAACTACCATAAATATGAACTTGGTTAGTATCCAAGCTCTAAATAACTTTTTGGTGTTAATCAAATAATTTTGTTTTGTAATGAGACAGATTTTTATTCCATGTTGAATTTATAAAAGACAAGTTATTATCTTTTCAGTTCCACATGACAGAATTCCAGTTCTCTATTTAAGTACAGGGAGATAGCATTCTTTCAAACAGTTTACTGTGAAAAATCATAATCCAAAGCCCCCCTAGTCGTTAAAAAAAAAAACCTACTAAAAAAATGATACTAACATAACATTTGCCAATGATTACATTACACATTTTGTTTGTACAGTGGAACCCCGCAATACCGCGACCCGCGATAGCGCAAATCCCCTTATAACGCTGGTCACGCGGGGCTCTCGACAGCAGCGGAGGGCGATGCTTTGATGCAGCACAACCCCGCAATACCGCGACCCCACGTTTACCACAGTTGATATTCTTGGACCACAATCGTTGTGGTATTGCGGGGCTCCACTGTATTTATATACCTTCCTCCTTCAACCCTTTGTTTATTTAGATTGTAAACTCTTCCGGACAGGGGCTTACTCGAGGTTTGTACAGTGCTTAGCATAACGGGGTCTCAATCTCAGAGTTTGTCTACCCCTGAAATGCTACACTGGCACTGCTATGACACTGTAGCACATTAGTGTGGACACTAACTCTGTCAATGGGAGGGGATCTACCACCCCAAGAGGCAATAGCTAAATCAATGGAACAACTATTCTGTCAACCTAGTGCTGCTACACTGGGGATCAGGTCATTTAAACTATGCTTAGGGGGTGTGGATTTTTCACACCCCTGAGTGGCATAGTTAAATGACCTAATTTTCCAGCACAGACCAGGCCTAGGCATTACTGTAATATGAATAAATGAAAATAATAATTAGGCACAATGTGCAGTCCCTGTGTTCTGTTGTGCATTTCAGTCAGTTGTCACGCATTTCAACGGGGTGTGTCACATACAAGCAGGTTTGAAGGTTGAGAAGCATAAAGACAGGCTTTAGTGAAATGACATCTATCTTCCCAAGGGTAGCCTGTGGTTTCAATCCCAAGTGAAACAATGGGAAAGAGAAGCTATCATTACCAGAGGCACCCCATCACAGTAGTGAGGTAGTAGACATCAGAAGCTTCAAACCCACTGAAAGTTATAAGAACCGGCAGCCATTCTGAGTAAGGGAAAACTCTATTGAAGTCACAGATTCTATTGGGCCATTAGTCCAATGCTGATGATCTGTAGAGCACAGACCATGGAATTTCCCCAAAATAATTCCTAGAGCAGAGCCTTCTGAAAAACCATCCAATCATAGAAAGTGGAATAGAGAAAGCAGCAAATTTGTACCATTTCATGACATAGGACTATGGCGCAGGGGGAGAATCTGTCAATCTATTCCAGCAGGATTTCAGCAAAAACAGTTGGGAACTACCAATTTAGCGCATTATTAAAACACCAGCTGCACTGGTTCTTAAAGGTTTATTTAAATAAGTTTGGTTCTCACTGATTAGCATGATCCTAAAATCACAAGGAATTGTAGTTCTTTACTGGAAATGAGATTTGTAAACCTAAAAGCTCTGGAGTTTGTTTTGTTCATTATTTAACACACTTCCTGCAATTATGACTGTAGTAAGTGTCTGCTACATTCTTCAAGGCACTGCACTGCCAAAAAAAAGTTCTTCTGGTAAGATATATAGTAACCATAGTGTGAGAACTCAAGTTAGTTTTATTTGTATTATTTGGTAAAATAAGAAATTATCCTATTTCTAGGAAAAACACTTTACATATTTTCTATTATGCTCTGCATCTTCCTGTTTATTTTTTGTTTTGTAAAATCCTAACAGAAAATATACTGCTTTGATACAGTCATGCCTACAGAAAACACAGAAGCCTCTCAGGTATGTGCACATGGCTCTTTTGGATAAAAATTATTCAATAAGACATTGAAACCATCAGGCAAGCAGACCTCCAATACTTACTTAGGCCTTGTCTCCACTGGAAAGGGTTTGCTGGTATAGCTAAATCAGTGGTTCTCAACCAAAAGTACATGTACCCCTGGGGGTACGCAGAGGTCTCCCAGGAGGTATATCAAATCACCTAACTATTTGCCTAGTTTTACAAAAGACTACAAAAAAAGCATGAGCGAAGTCAGTACAAACTAAAATTTCATACAGACGATTACTTGTTTATACTGTTCTACATACACTGAAATGTAAGTGCAATATTTATATTCCAATTGATTTTATAATTATACGGTAAAAATGAGAAAGTAAGCAATTTTTCAGTAATAGCGTGCTGTCACACTTCTGCATTTTTATGTATTGTTTTGTAAGCAAGTATATTTTAAGTGAGGTGAAACTTGGGGGTAATAGAAATCAGACTCCTGAAAGGGGTAGATTAGTCTGGAAAGGTTGAGAGCCACTGAGCTAAACCACAAAATATCCACTCGTGGAGATGTTATTTATGCTGGCAAAAAGGTCTTTTGCTGGTACATCTTACACCAGTTCCCCAAACAACATAAGCTATAATAGAAAAAGTACTTCTCTTGCCAATGTTACTGCAACTATGCTAGAGTTTTTGTGGACATAATTATGTCTGTTAGGGGTGTGATTTTTTCATTCCTAACAGACATAGCTATGATGGCAAAAGTTTTAAGTGTCTTTAATGAAACAAGCTAACCAATGCAGAAAAGAGAATGAAGCTTTTGCTGTAAATTTCAATCAGCTGGATACACAAACACTGTATACAAGTCTATTGTTCTACCCTAACACAATTCAATTCAACAGCTGCTGGACTATTCAGTTGATTTACTGCATTGCTCTGTAATGGTAATCTTGAAACATTGTGACTCAGATCCCTACACTTCATCTCCTCGATATCCACTTAGCAGAGAGAGAAAAATCAATGCACATATTCAAGTCCAAGTACCATCTGACTGTCACTCAGTGAAAACAAAAATGGGTCCTACTCTTCACTTCCTTTACTCTCATCAATGTAATTTATTTGAACACAAACTTACAAAAGAATATCCTGTAGAAGTAATGATACTGCACACTGGGATGGAGGGGGTAGATGAACTGGCCCAGACCTTACTAGAATTTTTTTCCCCCCAACATTGAGCAATATTCACCATCCTGAACTACAAGTCTTCTAATCTTTGTTCTGGCATCACATGTATTTCTAACAATGCAACAATGTCTGTGTTTAGAAATGCCAAGGAGATCTTGAATACTTATAGTATTACACAAAGGTGACATTTTGTGATATTTAAATGGTTTCTCTTAGGTCTATTATTCCATAAAATAACTTGATGCCAAAGATGTTCTGCTTCTCTGTAATCATTTTGCTAGCAATTTATATCTTTTTTTATTTCTGCCAGTAGCTGTAGCGGAAGAAATTATGTGATATTTCTCTGTTTAAATGCCATTCATTTCAAAATTGAATAGATAACTTCTAAATGTTTTCCTATTCTAAATTCACTTTAAGCCCCCGTTCTAAAGTGCATTCCAAATCTATTGCAATAAATTAGAAAATTTAGACTGAAGAAACATGGGAGGAGAACAAAAAATGCCAAATGCTTGAAAATTGCTCTTCCATGCAAGCTCCCCAGGCAGTAACCTAATAGCAGTAGCAGACCTCAGATGTGCAATTCAAGGCAAGAAATTCATGCACGATTGGGGAATCAGGATGATCAGTTCAAACTGCCTAGAAAACTGCTAGACCCACTGTAGATAAGGTCTGCATAAAACATGATTGCCACTATTAAGCCAATATAACCCTCTAACAATGATCATCGGGCAATACCAAAGGGAAATGTATTTGCGGGGGGGAAAGAGAGCAAAGTATATACTGTACCTGTATACTGTACCACGAACATTGCAAGATGCTGCTGGCAAAATTCCTCAACAGATCCTACAGTTACCCTGCCACTCCCAACTCCACAATAAAAGAAAAATATATCACAACAGTTCAGCTCACATAGGATGCTCTTGTTGAGCTCAGTTACTTGTATGGAACTGACCTACAGCAACCAAAGCGAATGAAAGATCCTAACACTAGTACAACTGACAATACACTTACACAAAAGGCAGCAGTGGAAAACCCAGGAATTGCGAGGGTGAGGGATTGAACTGGCTTTTATGAATTGCTGCCACTGCTGCATGTGTTACCATCGGTCTCCAGTGACTGACACTTATAGGCTGACTCTTGGATGGGTGGGGCGGGGGATTGAAGAGCAGGTAGAGAAGCAATTAGCAGCATGCTCATGTATGAATCAGTAAGGGATTTTATACATTAGTGACTTGAAAATGGTATGCAGCTGACACATCTGAACTTCACAACGTGCATGCCTTGCAAGCTGCTGCCTTAGCACAGAGAGCAGCTACGCACTGGTAGTGCCTTGGACACAACTACAAGTCCCAGAGAACACGGCACTCCTTTTGTTCTGAATAAGTTCATATTCCAATAGAACATCTAAATTTCCCTAAAAGTGGTCATTTTAAAAAAGCTCCAGTATATATATTTTTAAAAACCCAATTCTACTAAATACCACCTCTTCAGTCTGAAAGGAGGAATGGTCAGGGCTTCATGTTTACTGAATCTCATCTACACAGCTAAAATATTTGCAGAGAGTTACAAAAAATTGTATATAGCTCTGATGGATTGCCTCCCTTTAAGGTGACATCAGATGTACTGGGATATCACTGACCTGCCTGTTTCCCCTTTACCCTGTCTTGCTGAGCCAGGCTCTTTAGCCTCCTCTGTCTAGCACACACAGGCAGGGCCACGCCCAGCAGCAGAAAGACACAGACACGGAGATCAGCTCTGGAAAGACTCCACTTTAGTGCTGGGGAAAGTCCATCAAGTGCCCACCTCCCTCGGAGAGCGGACCCAAAGCTATATTTGTCTTGCTCTGTATAAAAAGATCTGCACAGTGCAAACTCATAAAAATTAACCCTTTCCCTCAATGTGAAAAAAGAGATATGCACAGCTTCTTGCCCCCAAAGATATGGATTGCACAAACTGGGTTCATTAAATAAAACAAATTTATTCACTATAAAAGGCAGATTTTAAGTGAATATAAGGGACAGCAAACAGAACAAAACAGATTACTAAGCAAATAAAGCAAAACACACAAACTAAGCTTGATTCACTAAAGCAGCAGTTCTCAAACTGGGGGTCGCAACCCCCCCTGGGGGTCACGGGGCAATTCCAGGGGGGTTGCGAGCTCCCGTTGCATTTGGCGGCATTTCGGCGGATGTTCCGAATGTGGGAGTGTGTCCTCCGAAAAGCCGCCGAGTGGATCTCTTCCGCTTTCGGGGCATTTCGGCGAACACACAGACAAACACTGCGTGTCCACCAAAACTGGAAGAGTTCAATTCGGTGGACATACCCAGAGGCAGCAGCGGATGCGGCACAGTGAAAAGGGATCTCGAACCAAAGAAGTTTGAGAACCCCGCTCTACACCATGTTCCTCTCAGATTTTGGAAGGCACTTCAGATTCCTGATCCTTTGGTTGAGTGCTGTAGCTACCTTTAAAAATCTCACATTGGCACCTTCTTTGCGTTTTGTCAAATCTGCAGTGAAAGTGTTCATAAAATGAACATGTGCTGGGGCATCATCCAAGACTGCTATAACATGAAATATCAGAATGCAGAATGCAGGGACATACAATTCTCCCCCAAGGAGTTCAGTCACAAATTGAATTAACACCTTTTTTTTTTAAACAAGTATCATCATCATGGAAGCATGTCCTCTGGAATGGTGACTGAAGCACGAAGGGGCATACAAATGTTTAGCATATCTGCCACATAAATACCTTGCAATGCCGCTACAGAAGTGCCATGCAAATGGCCTGTTCTCACTTTCTAGTGACATTGTAAATAAGAAGAGAGCAGCATTATTTCCTGTAAATGTAAACAAACTTGACTCAATGATTAGCTGAACAAGAAGTAGGATTGAGTGGACTTGTAGGTGCTGAAGTTTTTACATTGCTGTTTTTCAGTGCAGTTACATAAAACAAAAAACTACATTTGTAAATTGCACTTTTACCACAAAGAGACTGCATTACAGTACTTGTATAAGGTGAATTGGAAAATGCTATTTCTTTTTATCTCTTTCACAGTGCAAATATTTGTAATCAAAAATAATATAACTTTGATTTCAATTGCAACACAAAATACAAAATATATGAAAACCTAAAAAAAATCCAAAATATTTAATAAATTTCAATTGGTATTCTACTGATTAACAGTGCGATTAAAACGGTGATTACTTTTTTTAACAACAATTATTTTTTGAGTTAACTGTGATTAATCAATAGCCCTACCTGAAATATTTAAAGAATTGTGTGTGTCTGCCTCTCCCTTGGGATACCATTCCCCACCGCATCCTCTGTTGCCATTACAACAGCCTATCCACACTGCTAAGCATTCTGCAACATAGAACATTTGTTTCTGTCATCAATATAGCGCTACGGCAAGCTCACGTTCACACTCTCCCAACTTCCCTTTGAATGCCCCTGGCTAGTAAGGGGACACAGCATGTAAAGCTACCTCTAGGATTTATAGAGGGTTTTAAAATTGTTTGTTTGGTATGTAGGTGGTTCCCAGAATAGCTTCAAGTGTTCGAGGGGTAAGGGAGGAAGCACAATCGCATTTATAAGAGAGCCACAGTGGTTGAGAAAATCTCTGATCCAACAAAAGATATTACCTCACTCACCTTGTCTCTCTAATATCCTGGGACCAACGCAGCTACAATGAGGCATGCAGAACACAGGCACTCAGAACCCTCCTCCATGAGGGTCAGTTATGCATAGCACTCTCCAATGCCTGGCCTACCCACCTGCCAATATACAGCCAAGGACCTGAGCAGGAGGATGAGCAATTCATCCCAAAGGAGTTTATAAAGACCTAGATTTTTAAAACCAGGCAGTCAGAAACCAGTAACACACAGGAGTGGGTGAAGATACTTATGAGTATCTCCTCCCCTCTTAAACCAACCCAACTCCACTTCCTTAGCAGAATCATTCCTGGATTAGAATTGGGCCTCTTGGCTCTTTCACTTGTCTGTTTCTATGACCAGAGTTTTCAAAAGGGTTCAGTCAGCATCAACTGGAGCTAGATTTTCAGGACCGCTAGACTCCTAGAGAGGCTACTGTGGGTAATGAGCACTTCAAAATCTGGCCCCACATCTCAGTCACACTTGTGCACAAATGTCCCCTCCCCTTCTCCAGCTGCTAGTTTGGGGGTTTGTTTGGGGTTTTTTTGTTTTTAAGACAGACCAATATGCAGAGCAGCCACTAGAGGGCAGCTGTTAGAGCAGCCTAACCAATACCTTCTTGCTTACCTGTACCTGAACGAGGTCTACATTGAAAGTGGCTGGTGCTACCACTGCACACTCTGCATACTTCTGAAATGCAACTGGGCTGTCCATTACTCAGTCCACAACCCCAATCACCCTTTATAGCATGCAAAATACAATCATGTTCAGACACCAAAGGTGTGCCCAGCCATCACTTTGGGGGAAAGGGTGTTGCTACTCCCGCATAGGCAGATCAGACAAGCTGTACTGGTGGCTCCAGCTAATCAGTTCATGGAATATATACAGTATATTAGCAATTTTTGGCAGGACAGCAGAGCATGGAACCTCTAGAGCCTGAGGCACCTTTCAATTTAAGATAGAAGAGAAATGAAAGATTGCTACAATATTAAATTTGCTGCATTTTTTTTCCGGTTTGTTTTGTCACAGAGGCCAGAAGGGATCACCTAGTCTGACCTCATGTATAATACCACGCAGCACCCTCACATGAAAACCAACCATCAAAATTAGACTGAAGTATTACAGTGCACAGGAGACAAAACTATTATGTGCCACAGGAACAGAATAAGATGAGGAAGACTTTGTAACACCTTAGAGACTAACCAGTTTATTTCAGCATAAGCTTTCATGGGCTATAGCCCACAAAAGCTTATGCTGAAATAAACTGGTTAGTCTCTAAGTTGCTACAAAGTCTTCCTCGTCTTATTTACGGATACAGACTAACACTGCTGCTAATCTTAAACCTGTCACAATGCAAGGAAGAGAACAGGAGACAAAGAGAGGTGCACCAGTGCCAAAGACCCTGATAACCAGATAATCCCGCCAAGTGACACTCATCCCATGTTGCAGAGGAAGACTGTCAATCTGACCTGGGGGAAAATTCTTCCCTAGTCCCACATATGGTGATCAGACCATGAGTGTGAGAGAAAGTGAATGCTACAGAGCACTGGATCCTATCTTGGTGTCCTATCTCTAGCCATCTCTCTCTCTGTTGCTTCAGAGTAAGGAGACCAAAAAAAAAAAAAAAAAACCCACAAAACACCCATACACACTGGGGACAGAAATCCCTTTCTGACCCCTGCAGGTGACCAGTGGAAACCCTGAAGAATGAGCTTTCAGAAACATAAGAAATAAAACTAGTAGGGACTATCAAGCCCTGTCCCTACCATCACAAGCAACCCCATCACACAGTCCCACACATAAATTTGCCCATCTCTCAAAACTAATTAAGTTGGCTTTCCCCACAACTCTTGTTGGAAGGCTGTTCCAGAACCTCACTCCTCCGACTGTTAGAAACTTAAATTTCCAGGCTGAATTTCTTCATGGCCAGTTTATACCCATTTGTTCTGAAGCCAAACTTGTCCTTTAGTTTAAATAGCTCTTCACCCTCCCTGGTATTTACTCTCCTAATATATTTATAGACCAAGATCATATCTCCTCTTAGGCTTCTTTTTTCCTAGGCTAAACCTGAGAGTTTTATAACCGGACAGAGCCTCAGAGGCCACCACTCCTTTCCTATCCCAAAGCTGATATCACCTGGAATGCTCAGCCTTTTGATCTATACATCTAGGGGATGGGGGCAGAGTATTTTTATATGAAGTTAAAGTTAAGAGTCCTCAACTACGGAACTAGTTTCCCTGCCCCAGAAGCTGGTCCAATAACATGTCCAGAGTTTGTTAGGCCTTGTAGAAAGGTTACATGTATATACAGGCTTTTGTCTGAGAGGCTATTTGAAGAAGCGGATGTTCTGCTGGGGCCTAAAAGAATTTGACTCCTTCACAATAAACCAGGTTGTTAAGTGATAAGTTTCTTAAGTGTATTTTAAACTTTGCGTATGTATAAAGGGTTGATAATTTAATAAAAATGCACTTGTGTGTCTCAGTTCTCTCCTTCTCTCATGTCCCCAACATAAGTCAAATCTAACCTGCTAGAAAATTTGACTCAAAAATTGAGTTTAGAGGGGTAACGATTACATGACCTGGACTCCAGTAGCATGTATAAAAATCATCAAACTTGAACAACAGTAAAACACTCTTGTCCTGAAACCCCAAGTGTCATTTTAAACAAAAACTGAACAGTCAAGCATTAAATGACTTTTTCTCTTAATATCCATTGGAAAGTTGCAACACCGAACACTTACAGAATCTCCAGCACACACACACTGGAAATGTGTTTTTTTGCTGATAGATCTCCTTATACAGAAGCATACCTTTATCATCTGCATCATAAACATCCATGACAGAAGGGGAAGTAAATGCTTCTCCTGAGAATGATGAGAAAAAAAAAAAAGAGCTAGGAATTCAGTCAAGCTCTTCCCTGTTTATTGGCTGACTGAACTCTAGAGTCAACATTACTTACAAGTAAATTACAAGTTAAAGGTATCTTGCTCTGGTCAACCGTGTCAAAGAAATCTTCACTCCAATGCATACTGAAGTAACTTCAGAAGAGCTATAATGGCACAATAACAGCAGATTACATATTCTGCTGCATTCTAAATGGCCCAGTATAGGACTCACTTGCTTTGAACAGATGCACTTTGTGGAAGAAATCCCATATATCACAGTTATTTGATCAGAGTGATGACAATTCTCTACATATAAATGATCACAGGCAAGCTAGCTCCACATGGTATATTTTGTAAACAGAATTGGAGATTAAATTCCACAGAGGGTTTTCTAGGACACGTATTTTTGCATAGGCATCTACCCTACATATTTTGAGATGTTTGTAAGTCATGATATAACTGGAGCAGAGCCTCCGGAGCCACGCTGCATGGTCAGAGCTCTGGGGGGGCAGGGCTGCGCACTCCCCCGGATCCACACCGTGCAGGCAGAGCTCTGGGGAGCAGGACTGCATGTTCCCCTGCAGCCATGCCGCACCAGCAGCACTCTGGGGGGCGGGGTTGCACACTCCCTCCCGCCCCCGGAGCCACGCTGTGCAGACAGAGCTCTAGGGGCCGGAGCTGCGCGCTCCCGCAAGGTAGCGTGTCTGGCTCCTCGCTGAGCCAAACATGCTGCTAAGAGCTTTATGGTAAAGGGGGCCAGTACCAAGGGATTGGAGAAGGAGCAGGGGCAGTCAGAGGACAGGGAGGGCTGGAGAGGGGGTGGGGTGGGGAGGGGGCGGTCAGGGGAAAGGGAGCAGGGGAGTTGGGGGGATCCTGAAGGTGATTAGAGGTGGGGGGATCTCTGCAAGGGACAGTCAAGGGAAAAGGTTGGAGGGGTTGGAGATTCTGAGGGGACAGCCAGGGGGAGGGGACCAGATAGGGGGCAGGGCCTTCTCTACCCAGCCCTCCATATAATTTTGCAACCCCAATGTGGCCCTTGGGCCAAAACATTTGCCCACCCCTGATCTAGATCCATCCTCTTTGGAACCCCCTTTCACGTAGCTGAAAGCAGCTATCAAATCCCCCCTCATCCTTCTCTTGTATAGACTAAACAATCCCCGTTCCCTCAGCCTCACCTCATAACTCATGTGCTCCAGTCCCCTAATCATTTTTACTGCCCTCTGCTGGACTCTTTCAAATTTAGCCACATCCATCTTGTAGTGTGGGGCCCAAAACTGAACACAATACTCCAGATGAGGACTCACCAATGCCGAATATAGGTGGGGATATATTGCAGATAGGTGTATAAGGAAGTGGTCAACCTGCTGCCTAGCTCATGGTCCATAGCTGACACCAACTAATACCCCATAACTTCATATTATCTATTAATATACAAAGACAAAGTTTATGATAAAAATTCCAGGACAGTTAAGAATTAAGTTATTTCTGGTCTAAAATATTGAGAATTTTGCCAGACAAGGTGACCCACATGCATCACTCAGTTATCTTAAAGTTACAAAACAGCTGGCTAGTGAATTTGCACACTAGGTTCAATATCTCATCAAAAGCTGTCTTGCTGGAGGCAAATTCACACAAAATGCTGAAAAAATGGATCTTTGCTACAAGAACGGGATTTTGAGAGAGTTGAGAGCTCTGGGACAAGGTTACGTACCAAGAAATATGTAAAGTTTATTTGATCATGGCAAAAAGAGTTACAAAGCTAGGTAGGTCTGAGGGGCACACACGGCTGCTAAACACAAGGAACAACACATGCACACACACACAAAAAAAAGCCTTTCAGAAGCAAGTCCTAAGAGAAGAAGCCAAGGCAGTAAAGCCAAGGCTGAGAACATGAGAAAAAAAAAAACCTGAATGAATACCCATTTGGGTGATGCATATAAAATATGGTAGTGGGCATTTTCTGTTCAGGTGTAAAGGAAAAGCAGGTACATAGGGTTGAACTGAGACAGTTTGGGATCCCAAGCACACACCACAACTCAGGTTCCCCTGCAGCCCTGTGTGGTCACATTGCTCCCCTCTTCCTTCTGCACCTGGAGTTAGGAAGGAGCAGGGCTTCTCCCAAACAAGCAGCAGCATGATGAGAGAGGGCCATTGCCATCAGCAAGCAGCAGGAGTGCACACCCCAGACTGATCCCAACAGCCAACAATGGGCTGCGCATTGAACACAGGCTCACAGCGGCGGTAGCGCACCCTGCTGGGAGTTATCCTTTCGGGCTGCCTGCAGACTCAGGCACACACCTCCGCCGCAGCACTGCTCAAGGCCTCTGTCCGAGCAGTGACTCCAGCCCATCGCTTCGGGCACCAGGCCCTAGGCAAGGCCCCTCTTCCCGGCTCTCACCCAGCCCGACTAGGCCGGGCGTACGCGCCCGCCCAGCACGGGCAGCGGGGCGATGCTCAGGCCAAGCACGCTGCCGTGGGCCGCCCGCGCCCCCAGGGCGCCGGCCCTGAACCTCGCGCCCTCGGACACGCACACCCCGCTGATACCCTCCACCTCAACTGGTCCCTCACCTGCCGCCCGCCGGGCCGCGCCGCCCCGACACTCCTTATACATCCGCAGCTCCCGCGGCAGCTTCTCGGCCTGCGCCCCGCACAGGCCGCAGAACCAGCCCCGCCCCCAAGCGGCCTGCGCCCCCTCCCATTGGCCACCGCTCACCGCGGGCGCGCTGCGTGCCCTGAGGCATGCTGGGCATGGTAGTTTCTTGGTGGTGGGCTCTCGGTCTCCGATTGGCCTCAGGACTACGGACGCGAGGCCTTCTGGGTAACGTAGGCCGTAGTGGGTGGACCGCAGAGCGGAGTGTTGAGAGAGCTGCGCTGCAGACCATCCCCGCCGCGCATCTCCCGCTGCCGGCCTGCCCCGCTGTCCGCAAGGTGCTGGCCGGCCTGAGTGGGGGTGTCTGAGCGGAGAGCGCCGCAGGCCCGTTACAAAGGGACGTACAAAGCCTCTGACGGGACCATTGTAGCTCCGCGTGACCAGGCCATGCCTGGAAACCATGGCGACGGCCCCCGATCCAACCAGCGAAGGTTGCCATAGCAGCCAGAGGATC
This sequence comes from Dermatemys mawii, assembly GCA_007922305.1. Classification (NCBI taxonomy): domain Eukaryota; kingdom Metazoa; phylum Chordata; order Testudines; family Dermatemydidae; genus Dermatemys; species Dermatemys mawii. The sequence goes on along the minus strand of ML677377.1, from coordinate 1,752,597 downwards.
CGGAGAACATTCAGGGCATAAGGGCTGGAGCTAAGGGTGCTGCCGTGGTTTCCATCCATGCAGGGTTCCAGCACCTCTTTGTCAGGGGGTTGCTAAGCACCCAACATCGGGGCGTGCCAGACAGGGCTGAAGCCCCTTTTCTTCTGGGCCCCCCCCCCCCCCGGACTGCCCTTAGAGCACCATCTCTACCTGGACACATGCTTTTGTGCCCGGTAATACTTTAGGCTACCAGTTCTACTCACCCTTCATGTCAGGCAAATGGCATGTTACAATTCTTCATTACATTCTTTCTATTAATTTGATTATAATAGTCCAATGCTAATAATAATAAATTATGAGGCGACAGAAGGCAGCCTCTCCCTGGTTATAGGTCCAAAGAGTTGCACTTATAGCATCCTACTTAGTGCTATATCCTTGGCTTGTGAAATTGGTTTCACTCTAAAGTTACTTGGTTTACTCTGAATGTCAAAGTAGAATGTTTCTATGAAATTTGAAGAATATTAAACTGGTTTTGAGTTCAAAAGTGCTGAGCATTTAGCAGTCGTGCTGAAGTGCCCTTGCTCTATGCGCCAACATGAATGGAGATAAAGAAAAGTCTATACTGATTGGTATATCCTGACACCCACACTGCTTTGGCAAGCTGAATATCAAGGAGTTGCCCATGGAATATGAATTAAACAAAAAAGCATGGGTGAACTCTGAGTTTTTTAAAAAACGGTTACAAAGATTTGATTGCAGATTGCTACTATAGGGATATAAAATTCTGTTTGTGGATAATGCCCCATGTCCCTCTCCCTCTCGAACATTAAACTCTGCTTTGCAGCTAGGGTTGCCAACTTTCTAAAAGCTAGACCCATCCCCGTCCCACCTTTACCCTCAAGGCCCTGCTCTGTGCTTGCTCCTCTTCCCCTTTCTTCTACTCAATCCCCTTCACTTCCCTCCCACTCCCAGCTGTGCTCCCTCTACACCAGGGCTGGGATGGGACCTGCAGCCTGACAGATAGGAGGCAGCCCTGCCTCAGCAGGGACTGCCATGGGTTGAGGACCCAGCACCTCCATCACCCCTCCTCCCCTGCCCATCCTTGGTAATCAGACTTTTGGTGTCCAGTCAGTACATCTGACCAAACACTGCCAGCTCTCCTTTTCAACCTAGCTTTTAGTCAAAAACTAGACACCTGAAAACCTTAGTTAGAACCTGTGGATGCTGGGGTAATTCAAGCCCTAAAACTGAAATTTCAGAAAAAGCAAATTCAATTTATTCTTCATCAAATGGATCTGATGTAACTTCGTTGTTTTCAAAAGCATTGGACTCAGTTTCACTCTTGGATGCAATACATTGGTTTTGTCAAGCTTGGAGTGAAAATGAGCCACACACTATCAAAAAATGCTTTGCTAAATGTGGATTCACCCTTGCCAAATCAACTGCAGATTAACCAAATTAAAGACATTGGTTCAGAAGACGAACATGAGCTCCCTCTTGTGGTAATTAATATGCTGCAAAAAAATTTTGGGGTGAGGATTAAGACGAACCAGATTGCAACAGCTGAAGAGGGCACAGACTGGCCAAAGCCTGCAAAACTCCTAAAAAGTTGCAAGCCATGTGATGAGTCTCACAGTGACAAAAGATCAGATGATGATGAAGAAGAAGGGTATAGCAATGGCACCTCTGAACTCCCAGGAAGAATCATTTCTGTGCCTGAAGGCAAGCAGGCCTGTCGACAGAAATTCCAGGCCCCAGGGCCAGGACCATCCCTAAAGGGTGAGAGGACCTGGGGCAGAAGTGACAAATTCACAGGGACCCCCAAAGTGCAGGGACTAGAGTGGTCTTGCATGCTTAGGTGCCCGGCAGCCCACCCGGGCAATTTACAAGGGCCTGGGGCTCCCGGGCCCTTTTAAATCTCCCGGACCCCTGGGCAATTGCCCCTGTCAGGGGACCTGAAGCCAACAATATGATTAGAGACATGAAAACATTTGCCATTCAAAAGGGCAACAATTGACTCTTAAGAAGAAGCGGTAAACATGCTCTTTATCATCATGGAGGCAGACAAAAATATTTTTTTTTCCAAATAAATACAGGCTACTGCAGACTGAAACCAAGGCTTTTTGATAACATGGTAATTGCAGACATTTTCTGCTGGCTTCACTCCTTGTATTAGTGTACCAAATTTCCTCTTTTGATTAACATAAGTACAATACTACTGTATTAATATACCCGGCAAGAGCTTTAAAGCATAGTACTGTACACTGTATGCAATGTTCATTTAAATGGCAATTAATATTAAACATGAAACATCAGTAGCAATAGCCTTGCTGTACATTGTAAAAGTGTCCAGTTTACAGCAAATCTTTGATGAGAGACCGCCTCTTACAATCGATCATATTTGCTAACTCCCATGAGTAGTCGCTCTTAGCAGGTTTTACCGTATTTAAAAATTCCAGGGACATTTTGCTCCTGGCAGTATGAGATCCTCAACATGTGTCACACAAATTGAAGTCCCCTATGACCATGCAGCTTTTTTCCCTACACATTATCTATAAATCCACATGAGGGAAGTCGTCTTCTTCCTCTTCCCCACAATACCTTGCTAAAACAGCGCATGGCACTAACTTCAAAGAAGGGTGACCAAATGGCAAATGTAAAAAATTGGGATGGGGATGGGGGTAATAGGAACCTATATAAGAAAAAGACCCAAAAATCGGGACTGTTGCTATAAAATTGGGACATCTGGTCACACTACATGAAAGAGTTACTGGCTGGGAGTCACAAGCAGTAATGGACTACTCCTTGCAGCTCAGACTTAGGTACCTGTCTCCATGAGAGGGATGAGAGACTGAGGGCTGGTCTTCACTAGGGCGGGGGATCGACTGTAGATACGCAATTTCAGCTACGTTAATAACGTAGCTGAAATTGGCATATCTACAGCCGACTTACCTGCCGTCCTCACGGTGGTGGTTGGCAGCACGCTCCCCCGTTGACTCCAGCTTGCGCCTTTTGGCAAGCTGGAGTTACGGAGTCAACGGGGGCGCCACTGGCGATCGATTTATCGTGTCTTGACGAGACGTGATAAATCAATCACCATAAGATCGATCTCTCCCGGCTCTAGTGAAGACAAGCCCTTAGATGCTGATGGGAGGGGCGTATCTTCCCAGTAGCTAGTTTAGGCAGTTCTCTATGTCACATTCTAGTGTTTGTGAATCACAGTCTAGGGGCCTTATCTCCCCATACATTGTACAGATTTATTTTCTATGTGAATTAAATAAGATGTTTTAAAAAAAAGAAACAGAGAGCTTTCTACTCCAGGCTACATGATATCTCACCACTTAAGGATGGCCATTAACACAGTGAGCACTAAGCAAACCAAGGCTCCTAGATACCAGTACCATCTAATGGCAGGGCCCAGAGACAGCCAAGGGCAATACAATTTGTCACTGTTTGGCTTTGGCTGGAGAGTGCTTTCCATAAGGTTGATGAGTAACCAGGAGTGAGCTGGAATGAGTGAATGACGCAGGAGAAAAGACTCCGTTGAGGTGTTTTTGGAATGCTTCACAGTGCATGGTAGGACAGCGCAGAATGGGGGAGTCTCAGCCACACTCCTGGAGATGAGGAAAGCCAGGTACATGCTCAGTACAAAAGCACTGTGTCTGGGTTAATCAGGGTGCTTCAGCTGAGCCTCACTTCTATTGTGACAGGTTTCAGAGTAGTAGCCATGTTATTCTGTATCTGCAAAAAGAACAAAGAGTACTTGTGGCACCTTAGAGACTAACCAATTTATTTGGGCATAAGCTTTTGTGGGTTAGAGCCCACTTCATCAGATGCATAGGGTGGAACATATGGTAGGAAGATTATATATATATTATATATATTATATATATACACACACACACACATACACAGAGAGAGAGAGAGAGAGAGAGAGAACATGAAAAGACGGCGCTTGCCATACCAGCTTTAAGTGGCTAATCAATTAAGGTGAGCTATTACCAGCAGGAGAAAAAAATTGGAGTGATAATCAGGATGGCCCATTTCAAACAGTTGACAAGAGGGTGTGAGTAGCAGTAGGGGGAATACTTAACATGGGGCAATAGATTGCAGTTTGTGTAATGACCCAGCCACTCCCAGTCTTTATTCAAGCCTAATTTAATGGTATCCAGTTTGCAAATTAATTCCAGTTTAGCAGTTTCTCGCTGGAGTCTGTTTTGAAGTTTTTTTGTTGAAGAATTGCCATTTTTAAGTCTGTTACTAAGTGACCAGAAAGATTGACGTGTTCTCCTACTGGTTTTTCAATGTTATGTTTCCTGATGTCAGATTTGTGTCTATTTATTCTTTTGCATAGAAAGTGTCCAGTTTGGCCAATATACATGGCAGAGGGGCATTGCTGGCACATATCACATTGATAGATCTGCAGGTGAACGAGCCCCTGCTGGCGTGGCTGATGTGATTAGGTCCTACAATGGTGTCACTTGAATAGGTATGTGGACAGAGTTGGCACCAGGCTTTGTTGCAAGGATAGGCTCCTGGGTTAGCGTTTTTGTTGTGTGATGTGTGGTTGCTGGTGAGTATTTGCTTCAGGTTGGGGGGCTGTCTGTAAGCAAGGACTGGCCTGTCTCCCAAGATCTGAGAGAGTATGGGATCATCCTTCAGGATAGGCTGTAGATCCGCGGTTCTCAAACTTTTGAGAACTGCGACCTATTTTACATTCTTCGGCTGCCACGGCGGACCCTTGTATGTCCGCCGAAAAGCCGCCAAATGAATTACTTCCGCATTCAGCGGCTTTTCGGCAGACATGCTGAGCAATCCCGAATGCAGCCGAACGGAGTGCTCGGCATGTCCGCCAAAAAGCCGCCGAATGCGAAAGTAATTCATTTGGCAGCTTTTAAGCGGCGCCGGGAGCTCATGACCCCCCTTGAAGTGCTCGGCGACCCCCAGGGGGGTTGTGACCCCCATTTGAGAAACCCTGCTGTAGATCTTTGATGATGCACTGGAGAGGTTTTAGCTGGGGGCTGAAAGTGACAGCTAGTGGCATTCCGTTACTTTCTTGTAGTAGGTGACTTCTGGATACAATTCTGGTTCTGTCAGTCTGTTTCTTCACTTCAGCAGGTGGGTATTGTAGTTTTAAGAATGCTTGACAGAGATCTTGTAGGTGTTTGTCTCTATCTGCGGGATTGGAGCAAATGCGGTTGTATCTTAGAGGTTGGCTGTAGACAATGGATCGTGTGGTGCGTCCTGGATGGAAGCTGAAAGACGATCCTACACCATTTGAGCTCTGTCCTGGTTACTCATTAACTTTTTGGAAAGTGCTCTCCAGCCAAAGCTAAACAGCGACAGATTGTGGCTCTGGGCTGCCTCTGTACCCTGCCATTAGATATTACTGGTATCTAGGAGCCTTGGTTTGCTCAGTGTTAATGGCCACTGTTAAGTGGTGAGATATCATGTAGCCTGCCTCTGGGTTCTGGTGCAGAAGCCACCAGGGAGCTCTCAGGGCCTCCACCGCCACCCTTCCTCATTCCCCACACCTTGGCTGGTGTCATGGTGGATAGCAGGGATCATTGCCCCATACTGGGCCCATGCCACAGGGTGTTGGGGCAGCGTCAGGTGGCTACCGTCCTGTGCAGGGCAGCATGGCCTGATGGCCCTTGTAAAGTTATCATCTTTGAAATGCAAAAACAAAAGGCGCATCCCTCCCCACCCTCTGCCTGCCGCACAAGGCAAGCCTGCTGTAATACCAACTCCCAACCACAAAGCAACTCCACAACCCCACCCCGTTCAACAGCCACTACAGTATCTAGTGAGATAACACAGAGATAAGATTGATAACATTGCAGATCTCACTCTCACATCACTCAAACCCTCTCTCACACACACATACACTGTGCTCTTGTGTGTTGGTGGCAGATGGCTGCTGTATTTTCAAGTGTTGATCTGTTCTTGCTTAAACTGCAGAGGTGGGAACACTGCAGCATTTTTAACTGGACACAGAGACTTTTAGCATTAGATATCCCGGTGTATTGTGATGACAATGCAAATCTTAGACCCACATGACAAAACCCCAGCGGATTAAATCATTTTTCTGGCAACTGGCAAATCTACTAAAAAAAACAGCCAGACTGGTCAAATACTAGCCAGGAGGTAACCCTAGGCCCTTTGGAGCAGGACAGCATGGCCTAGGCCCCAGAGTCAATAGGACAGAGCAAGCAGCCTTCATCATCCAGGGTCCCACAGCCTCCTGGCTGGGGCATGTCAGGAATAAGCTTGCCCCCCTTGTGGTCCAAATGTTGTGAACTTCTTATCTCAGAGATCCTCAGCCTGTCCCAAATCAGTCCCTGGTCATTGTGGCTTTATCGGTAGCCAAGAGAGTACATGAATCTGCCCCCACATGGGGAGAGCATCTTGTCTGCCCTACTCTCAGAGGGTGTTTATCACTGTTCTGGGGAGTACCACTTCACCCTGACATGGTTATATTTGCATTTGATTTCCAAGATGGAAAGTAGTAACAGGAGCTATTGGAGTCAGTGGGTGCTGGTGCCTCTCATGTGACTGATTTTGAAGTAGGGATGTAAATAAGGTTTTAAAAGTTAACCATTTAAACTAGTCAAATTATATTGTTTAAACAGTTAACCGATGAAAGGGAAAGGGGCTGGGGTTACTCTGGCCAGTGAGGTGGGGGCTAGGGCTGGAGTCAGCCAGCCAGCTGGGTGGTGCCAGGGCAGGGGTCTAACACAGCTAGAGTCTGGGTCTGGTGTGGCACAGCTGGAGGATGGGGTCCAGCTGGTGAAGTGGGGTCCAGCGCAGGGTGGTCAGGGTACGGCCAGGGATAGGGTCTGGTGAGCATGGTGGGGTCCAGCGTGCTGTGGCCAGGGTCTAGCCAACAGGGTGGGGTCCAGTGTGGCCGGGAACAGGGTCCAGCTAGTGTGGTCCAGCATGGCACAGCCGGGGATGGGGTCCGGCCAGCAAGGTGGGGTCTGGCGCAGCATGGCTGGGGTGCAGCCAGGGTCCAGCCAACGCAGTGGGGTCCAGCGTAATGCAGCCGGAGTCTGGCCAGCATAGTGGGGTTCAGCGCAGCCAGGACCAGGGTGCGACTGGCGTGATCTGGTGTGGTGCAGCCAAGGTCCAGTTTGGTGCAGCCAGGACCAGGGCTTAACAGTTAAGGTTGGTTTACCCCATCATTGCCACTGGCAGAACAGGACAGCAGGTGCTAAGCTGAAGAGGCCCTGCTGAGATCATCACCGTGAAATGCAGAAGTCTGCAGCAGCCTAAGGCCCCAGTCTGGAGGGAAAGGCTGAGAGATCCCACCAGGAACCTGAGAAAAGTGACAGCCTGATACAACAGTGGGGGTGCCCTTACAGAGGCCAGGAAGCGGTCAGAGGTACCTTGGGAACCACGACAACCCTAAAGTCTGGTTCCAGGGAGCTGGGCAGCAGAATCCAGTTTTTGTTTCACCGAGAAATTCATGTGCCTAACTTTTGTTACCCGGATTTTGCAGACTTTGTCCTTCCACACCTTGTTCCTTACCCCCAAATGCAGCTGGCTAGCTCTTTGGGGCAGAGGCTGTGGGGGGGGCTTTCTGAGGGGGCTGGAAAGTTCCTAGCCCATGTCCAGGTGCTGTAAAAACAATGAATTGTAATAACAATTGTTTGGTCATCTCCCAGCACCCCTGGATTCCATCAGCTTTCGCTGTGGGTAGAGAAAGGAATGGATGGACCTTAAAGACATTGGGGAAGAAACAGCTGCAGCATGTGGAGGCATCCTGGAAGTGTGGGGCCAGGAAGAGGCACACAGAATACCTGAGTTATGAGCTGGGATGTGCAACAAGAACTACAAAGGATTGGGTGATTGTCCTGGATGGAAAACAACATTAGCATTGCCTGACTGGAGCTCCTGGCAGGATCGTTCACAGTGATTGCTCTCGTCAGAGCCAGCATGGACGCTGCACAGCCTGCTGCAGCCCACCAACCTCTGGGGCGATGCATGCAGGTGGGATGCTGAGCCACCCAGCTGGTTGTCAGAGCAGCCTGGCAAGCAGCGAGAGCATTTCCCCTCCCTCCTCTGGAGTTGTCTGGTAACTGGGTTCCTGGAGGGGAGGGGCAAGACCTGGTTGCTGCCTGCTGCTGGCAGCATGCACCTTGCAGTTCCACTACGTTGACAGGTGGGGATACATAGGCACGGTTCTACCTCATGGGCTCGCTAACCAGATTGGAGACGAGTACACACATATGCGCTGAGCTCTCCCAGTCAGCTCTTGTAACTGAGCCCAGGACCATTGCACAGGGACTGTCTGATGTTTCTCCAGGACGTGTGTTTCCCCGGGATTCCGATCTGATCTGCGGTTTCGGTAGCAAGCCCAGGGAACGCTGTGGAGTCAAGTGAGTAAGGCTGGATCTGCCGTGCCCCAGGGAGAGATTAGCTATGGATGGCTTTACGTTTGGAGTGGTTCTTGCTGTTTTGGCCTCTCTTATTATCGCTACAAACGCACTCGTTGCTGTTGCTTTGTTTCGGCTGATCCAGAAGAACGGCTGCACCGGGCTGTATTTTGTCTTGAACCTTGCAGTTGCAGACTCTCTGGTTGGCGTCGCAATCACCGGGCTGGTTACAGACGAGCTTTCCACATACAGACATTCCCCATCGAAGATGTTCTGCATCCTGCGGATGGCCTTCATCATCTCCCCTTCAGCTGCCTCCATACTCACCATGCTCATGGTGACTTTTGACAGATATTTGGCCATTAAACAACCTTTCCAGTACTTCCGAATCATGAGTGGCCTGGTAGTTGGTGCCTGCATTGTTGGTCTCTGGCTGGCTGCCTGTTTTATTGGCTTTCTCCCACTAATAGTGCAGGGCTTTCAGCAGAACTACGAAGGGAAGTGCTCTTTCTTTGGAGTTTTCCGGCCCACATACATGCTAACCGTCTTCTGTATCGGGTTCTTCCCAGCTTTGTTCATTTTCATTTTCCTGTATTGTGACATCCTGAAAATTGCCTCTCTGCACGTACAGCAAATCCGAGAAGTGGTATCGGTTGGGCTATCAGGGAACAGTCCTTCACCTCATAACACCAGTGACATGAAGGCCGTGAGGACCGTGGCTATTCTCATTGGGTGCTTTGTGTTGTCTTGGTCCCCTTTCTTCATAGCTAGCATTGTGAAGGCCATGTGCCAGAAATGCCTCCCGTGCAGTATCATTGAGAGGCACCTGTGGCTGCTGGGGCTCTGCAATTCTCTGCTGAACCCGCTGATCTACTCTTACTGGCAGAGGGAGGTGCGGCTGCAGATCTACCAGCTGTGCCTGTGCGTGAAGAGGAAAGTTGTCCCTCGTTTCCGCATGGAGAATGGCCCACGGGTTCCCAGCAGGGATCCAGCGCCGATTTGTGCCATATCCCACCCACAGCTCCAGGAGTGATACGGTAAGCATACCCCCTTGCTGGCGTTTCTCCTCTTCCTCCCCTGGCAGAGTCACAAGCTCGGAGGGTACAGAGCTGGGAGGAACTCTCTGGGCAGTCTGGGCCAGGCTCCTGGGCTCCATTTTGCAGACACTGGCAAGGCCAAATTCAGCCCTAACATAAATGTTCCAACCACAGTTTCAGAAGCACCCACTGATCTGGCATGTCTCAAGCTGGGGGAGGGGGAGACACCGCTCACTTGAGCCATTCCCTCCTTTTCCCGCCCCTGCCCCACCAAGGCCAGAATGCATAATATTCTGGGGAGGGGTCAGTGAGGACTGTGTGGGCCTGGCCCAGTGCAGAATAATTCTCTGCAAGCAAACCTGGACACTTCTAAAATGCATCATTCTCACATGACTGGAGGGAGGGGGCTGGAGCAAAGGATCTATGTTCCCTGGGGGTATGTGAGACATCCCTGAGTGATGTGCAGGAGAAATTGTGTAATGGAGGGGTTTATCTCTTTATTATTTTATTTATCAAATTTTCACAATAGGTTACTCAGATGAAGCTTTAAAACTCTGTGGAACTTTATTACATAAAATAAGTAGTTAATTTACCTCAAGATGTACCAATGAGAACACTGACGTACAGAGCTCTCACCTCCAATCACCGTACAGTGCAGGTTCAGTTGCTCAGCAATTGTCCAGTCTAAGTGAGCTCAGAACTGAGTCAAGGTTTGGTGGGTGTTTTTTGTTATATACATCGCACTGTAACTATATCTGTATGGAACGGTGAAATATGGGCAGAGGGCTAAAGACAAGTAGCATTAAGAACAAGGCACAAAGTATCAGTGATGAGAAGGGTAGAGATACGTGGGCAGCTGGTAGAACTGGAAGGGGGTATGCAATAAGAAAAGTTTGGGAACCTCTATTCTATACCAAGCCCTCTGGCTTGTGGGGTTGTCAAAGGGTGTGTCTGCCCCCTCCTGGCCAATTGTTAAGGTAGGCTTTCTTTTGAGGCCTACCTTAACTCAGGAGCCCTTAAAAAAGTCTGCACAGGCCAGATACTCAAAACATTCCCCCTTATGGGGTCCAGTGTTTTACTGCCAGCACAAAGTCTGTCAAGAGAAAACTCAGCCCTTAAGTCTCCAGACCAGTTTCAGTTAGGCCCAGCCTAGAGTTGCCAGGTGTCTGCTTTTTGACCGGAATATCTGATCGAAAAGGGGCCCTAGCGGCTCCAGTCAGCACCGCTGACCGGGCCATTAAAAGTCCAGTCGTTGGCACAGCTGGGCTAAGGCAGGCTCCCTGCCAGCCGTGGCTCCACACAGCTCATGGAAGCAGCGGCTTTTTTCCCTTCTCTGGCTCCTACATGTAGGGGCAGCCAGGGGGCTCCACATGCTCACCCTTCCCCAAATGCTGCTCTGCAGCTCCCGTTGGCTGGGAACGACAGCCAATGGGAGCTGCTGAGGCAGCGCCTGTGGCTGGGGCAGCACACAGAGCCACATGGATGCACCTCCTCTTAGAAGCTAGAGTGGGGACATGCTGCTTCCAGGATCTTTCTGAGGTAAGAGCAGCCCAGAGCCTGCACCCTGACCCCCTCCCACAGCCCAACCACCTGCCCCATCCCTGATCTCCCTCCTGCCCTCCAAACCCCTCAGTCCCTCAGAGGGGTTCTGGGGCAGGGACAGGGCCTCAGAGGAGGAGCACTGCAGGGCAAGGATGTTCAGTTTTGTGCAAGTAGAAAGTTGGCAACCCTGTGCTCCTTCCTGAGGTTCTGTCTTCCCTTCAGAGAGCCAGCACTCTTCTGCCTCACTCTCAAGCCAGGCCCCGGGGATCAGGTTAGTACTAGTCATGCTTAACATCTGCATTCATGATCTGGACAAAAAACCCAGCTTCTCAGTAATGAAATCTGCAGGTGATACTAGCTGAGGGGCACTGCAAACCCCCATGAGGAAGTGAGACAATCCGCAGGGACCACCAAGAGACTAGAGCCCTGGCTAGGAAATGGCAGCAGGAGACTAGGCAAGACACAACACAGCTAATCCCACTGGAGACAAACAACATGAACCCCAGCTCCTGTGTGGGTAGGGGCGCCTGGACCCAATGAATCATGATGGCAAAAGCAAGCTGGAGAAGTCACTGACTCCATTCTAGCTTCTCTCCCCGCCAGGCCCAACATTTCCCTTTTGGCTGACTGTCGGTTTTCTGCACCAACTTCACTGCCAGGCTTCCAGAAAAATTCACACCCCTGAGTATGCCGACCTAACCCTGGAATAGATGCAGCTAGGATGAGGAAGCATTCTTCTGTTGACCTAGCTACCATCACTGAGGGAGGTGGATTCCTGCGGCAATGGAAAAACCCTTTCTGCATCTGCACTACGGGGTTACGCTGGCATAGCCACAGCTATGCTGCTGGAGTCCCCATAGAGTAGACATGGCCTACTAGTATGCAGTGACATAAAAAGTTTCTCCAAAATGAAGCATAATTTATTTTGCTCCAGAAGTGGATTTAAACATAAGACAGAGACCTATATGTATAGTCTCTTACCTTTGCTTGGCATCCTTCTCAAGCCCATGGGCGACATGGGAACCACCGGCTGGGGAAGGCTAGCCCGCATCCCTGCTCCTTCTGCCTGAGGCCTCACCCCTTCTGCGCCACCCCATGCCGGAGCCCAGAACCCCTCCACTGCAGTTGCCAGCCCCTTCCCCAGGCTAGCAGCCCCAGCCTCAGAGTGCTAGGAGGCAGGCAAGTAGCACGGCCCCAGCCTCCCCAGCCTCAGAATGCCAGGAGGGCGGGAGGCTCCGCACAGGGGGACAGGAGTCGCAGAGTGGGAAGCGGGGGTGGGGGCATGCCTGGATGTTTGGGGAGGCACAGCCTCTCCCAGCCTATGATATCCACCATCCATGCTCAAGCCCCTAGATAGATTGACTTAGCCTATCCCCCGTTCTCCCGGGGCGCCAAGTTACAGCTTGCTTGCAGCGGCCATTGATTCTGTCAGCCTGCCAGAAGAATACACAAGGCAATAAATGTACTGGGAAAAACGGATGCCATGTTACTCCAGCAGCAAATGTATTCCAGCTCTTGTTTAGAACTTTGCCTTACCTTCCACTCTGGGAGCAAGCACCTTCAACTCGTCACATAACTCTGATGTTTCTATACCTTTGTATCATCATCCATCAGGGCAAACTGGAGATCAGTGGACTGTTCAAACAACACCTCAGATTGCTTGAAAACAATGTCAATATTTCATACAAGCATTGAAAAACTTGCTATGTTCTTGAAGTTGAGAAAAATTTTCCCTAACTGACTGTGTGGCAGTACTGACTACTTGATAAAATAAGTTCACTTTGAAGTTCAGGGTCGACAATTGCAAGCCTTGCAATCAAACTGAGTCTTTTTCCTTTAGCTTCAGATGTTGATCTCTTCCACAAATCTTCCTTGTATGCAAAGCAATTCTGCTCAAAACTGATCCAACCAACAGTTTTGCAAGAAGTCTCCTAGACCTGCCAGTTGTTCAGTTGCTTGATGCAGATCAAATTCTACCATTTGTAAAGTCTTGCTCACTGTTTTAACCTCAAACAAAACCTCATGCCACACCACTAAGGTGCACTGAAAGCTGAAATTAAGCTTCTGTCCAGGGATGGATCTTGCCTCTGCACAAGATTTGGTTTCATAAGTACCAATCAGCATTTCATCATCAGCTAAGGATGAAACGTCACACCAGGCAGTGCTGAAGCCCAAAGCCCTGAGCCCCATGCTACACAGGGTTGAAGCCCCAAGACTCAATCTTAAAACTCGGGGGAGGGGAGATTTAAAAGATTAAGAGAAGCCCAAAGGCCGGAGCATCTCATTCCATGGAGAATTCTACAGAAGGAGGGACTGGAATCTGCACTCCACTGATAGAATGAATTCTGTAGTCAGTTGGCATGGCAACACACCAATAGGTGGCATTTCTAGGGAAAGACGTGGAAGAATATGGAAATTTGCAAGAGAAAGGCCTTCCGGGTATTACCTTGTATGGCGAGATGACAATTCAGAAAACAAGAGATTGAGTTGGAAGGTTACCATAGTGAAACTTTCTGCACAGGGGAATTCCTGCACTATATTAATTCTGCTAGTGCATAAACTAGGTTAGGCAATTCATTTCCTCAGCATATCTTCCATAATGACTGGAAATTACTCTGAATTGCTATCTATGAAAGCTGACTGACAGCCTGCATCTGTGGGGATAACAATTCAACTGACCTGCCATCTGGGTGAATCAAGCCCATTCACACTCATTTACAGAGTCATCTAGGACGTCACAGCTGCATTTGGTTTTTGACATTTTAGTTGCCAGGATATCTGTGGCGGATAATGAGAGAATGAACTAAACTCCTCACACAACATAGACAACGAGGGTAGGGGAAGATGCTGCTAAAAATGGACTTGATCCTTGTTGAAATATTTCCACTATGTTAATTCAGGAGAATGCTGCTTTTTGTAGGTGCTTAAGAGTTATGGAAAACTATATGAATCATACTCAAGGGAATGTGGTGTGAAAGGAATGGAGGGAACTGAATCATAGAATCATAGGACTGGAAGGGACCTCAAGAGGTCATCTAGTCCAGTCCCCTGCACTCATGGCAGAACTAAGTATTATCTAGACCATTCCTGACAGGTATTTGTCTAACCTGATCTTAAAAATCTCCAATGATGGAGATTCCACAACTTTCCTAGGCAATTTATTCCAGTGCTTAACTACCTCTCCAATTAGGAAATTTTTCCTGATGTCCAACCTAAACCTCCCTTGCTGTAATTTAAGCCCATTGCTTCTTGTCCTATCCTCAGCACAAGGGAGCTGAAGTGAAATTTGGGAAAAGGGGAGCGAAGTGTTCGCAAGCGTACTCATGCACAGTTTAAATAAGTTTTTTCAGGTGGACATAATTACTACATGTGCCCAGTCACCCAGTTGTGTGCTGAGGGGCATGTAAATACACACTAGATAATGTAGACCAAGATGGAGCTGCCCTTGCAGGGTAATGTCATTGTGTTACAAGTCAAGTTCCTCTTATCTAGCCCATCACGGAAAGGGGGAAGGTACCCAGAGACCCACTTTCTTTGTCTGATTGTGGGTGGGAGACAACATCCTGGAGAAATTAGACTGCTTGGTGTTCTCACCAGGAATGGGGGATGCATCTGTTCCCAGGGCTCTTTGGAGCAGAAATTTAGCAAGGACAAATGAGATTGTATAAAAGCATGTTCTTGTGCCTGTGCAGGTGCCTCAGGTCTCTGGACCAGATCCCAGGCTGACGTGGGAGAGAGGAGAACACCTCTGTGGACTGATTAAGATGAGACACAAGACGAAGGCTCTCACTGGAAGAGGAGAGTTGTGAGACGGGAGACGGGAGCTGTGCATTCCAATGGGACCTTGGACAGTGGCGGAAGCCATTGCTCTGCCAGATGCGGATCTGAGAGCGAGAGCTCTGACCAAACAGAGGGGTGGAGTTCTGCACACAGCCACGCCCATCTCTCTGAGAACACAGCCATGCCATGACTTGGGGATAGGCACTGAACGGATGGAGTCTGTTTGTTACCTGAAATAGGCTTGCTCTGGAATGGTCCCTTGGAATATGTGCTAACTACTTATGCTAAACTATCTGTCCCACCTTGTCCTTAGCTGTTATACTCTGGGTACCTTTCCCAGCCCAGTAGAGGAGCTCTGAGTAATATTGAAAGCTTTTCTCTCTCACCAACAGAAACTGGTCCAAAAAAAGCGACTACCACTTCGTCTCTCCAGATCAAGACTGTGTTCGTTTTATCAGGGTTAAGAGGGGAAGAAAGTAGGGTGACCAGACAGCAACTGTGAAAAATCAGGATGGGGCTGGGGGGTAATAGGAGCCTAGACAAGAAAAAGACCCAAAAATTGGGAATGTCCCTATAAAATCAGGACATCTGGTCACCCTAGAAGAAAGTGAGCAGTGCCAGAGAGATGGAAAGCGGGTGTCCTGCCTGCACCTATCTCTGGTGCCTGAGTAGAGGCAGCCTCCCGGCACACTGCTGTCCCACAGGAATGCTTCCATACCTGCACCCATAGGTGCTCGCTCCATGGGTGCTCCAGTTCCGGAGAACCCATGGGAAAAAAATAGTGGGTGCTCAGCACCCACAAGCCACCACTGTTCAGCAGTGGCGCTGATCAGCTCTTCGGCAGCTGGGGAAGGGGCTTGGGGAAGAGCAGAGAGCAGCGGGTGGGCGGGGGCCTCAGTGGAGGGGGAAGAGTGGAGGCAGGACCTCAGGGCTGAGCGGGGGTGGAACACACCTGGGGAAAAATAAAAGCATCTGTGCCTACATCAGTGGTGACTCCTCTTTGTGCAAGTTCCTACTCACCCCCATCTTGCAGCTGCAACTTCAAGCCCCTGTGGCTGAAGCCCCAAGCCTCACAGAGATGGAGACTCAGAAAAGAGGCTTTGTCCGAGAAAACCCAGACGTCTGGTAACTCTAGGAGATGGACGGGTGACTCCGAGGCCCTGCCAGCTGGCAAAGGGATCGCTGCTCTGTCTTAGCAGCTCCTCACAGGCCCAACAAACTCACTACACCCTGCACATTGCTGTCATTGTATTTAGCCATAAAGAGCGATCATCAGGGAAAGCTGGGGTCCTGCTGCTCATTACTATCATTGTGCAATGTATACACTGAGGGTATGTTAAAAGTTACGTCTATGCACTGAAAAGATGTGTTAAAATCTGCGTCCTAAGCAAGGTACACAGGCAGGCTTTGCCAGACAAAGGGATGTATATTACTTCTTCGTAGGTAGATTAAGCATTGTAAGCCAAAACAATGGAAATCTATTTAGATACAAGTCAACAGGGGGATGGGAAGTCAACAGGAAAAGAATCACCAGAAAAAGAGCCTTGTCTAGAACAGTCGTTCTCAAACTGGGTCGTGACCCCAAAGTAGATTGTGAGTTTGTTTCAATGGGGTCACCAGGGCCAGCATTAGCCTCACTATGGCCCAAAGCAAAAAGCCAAAGCCTGGGCCCTGCATTGCAGAGCTGATGTCAAAGCCTGGGCAACTTTGCTTCCTAGGGCCCCCTGTGACATGGGACCCCATGCAATTCCCCTGCCCCAGCACCCAAGTAACAATGGGCACTGGATTCGTGTAGTAATTTTCATTGTCAGATGGGGGTTACAGGGCAATGATATTTGAGAACTGCTAGTTTAGAGGTGCACTTCAGGGGTTTAGACTATAACTGGGGGAGGAGCACAGGGACAGCACACTATTGTCCATCACTGAGGGAGAAAAAGGACAGTGCTTTTACATCCATGAATGGTGGGTCCCAGCCATGTGGATGGGTGCCATGAAAAGCAAGCTTTGGGTGAGAAGGGGCTCTAGTCTAGACAAGGATTTTAGCCTATTAAAGAATCAGAGAGGTAGCCATGTTAATCTGGAATTGCAGAAGCGACAAAGAGTCCTGTGGCACCTTAAAGACTAACTAAAGTATTGAAGCATAAGCTTTCGTGGGCTAATACCCACTTCGTCAGGTGCATGCAGTGGAAGTATCCAGAGGCAGGAATAAATAAGAGGCAAGAACCAGGTTAGAGATAACAAGGTTAGGTCAACCAGGCTGAACCAGCTTGTTATATCTAATCAGGGAGGGTAAGGTCCTCTTCTAGCAGCTGATCTGGAGGTGTGAACACCGAGAGAGGAGAAATTGCTTTTGTAGTTAGCTAGCCACTCATAGTCTTTGTTCAGTCCTAAATTGATGGTATCAAATTAGCAACCTATTAAAGATAAGTTTAGACTCTAGGAAGCATGTTGTGCTTTTGTTTTATAGATACCCATTATCCATACTCAGTATCTCTTAAATCTTAATCTTTGATAACAAATTTCAGATTGTTTTATTCTAACTATCTCTGTGCGGTGGTGATACAAAGGACCTGTATCTGTCAAGCTGTGCATTTTCTGTTCCCTTGGGAACAGTGAATGTGGTAGTTATTGTGAGAGTTCAGTGACAGGAACTGGACACTACAGGGAGACGCTTGGTGGCGGGAAGGGTATTGGGGACTGGAGTGCAACAAGTGTTGACTTGCAAGGTAAAGTACGGGCTGGCAGAACCATAAGGAGATGTTGGGGTGTCACCCAGTATAGCACCAGCACGTCTCCCTCATAGAAGCAGGGGTGTAACAAGGTGACTCACAGTCCTGAGCACTCTGAGAAAGTGTCACAGGATATTGATAGAAATGACCAATTAAAATTAAGGGAATATAAAGACCAGACAAGGGAAACTAAAAGTATCATTCAAAATATCTATGGATGCTAAGGGTAAGGATTATAAAGAGGAATTTTTTAAAATACATCAGGAATAAAGGGAATCTTAGCAATGGTATAGGCCCCTGTGGTGGAGTCAGGACTTACCACCACAGCTCCTGCTGCTGGAACATCCAGGAATTAGCTCAGTCCAGTTCTGGACGCCCTCCGCTGGTGGTGTCCCGTCCATCTCTCACCCTCCATTGGCGTCTGGACCTGTGTTGCTCCTAGATCACGGTGTCCTCTTCAGGACACTGCCCTCCAGCAATGCCCCCAAGTCCACACTCTCCCCTTCCGTGGGGGAGGGGTTATCAGCAGTATTTCTGGTCTCGTCCTCATCCACAGTGGCCAACCACACCTCCAAAGTCTCATCCCTCCTGGCAGAGGTCTGGTGCAGTCTACTGTGGCAACTTTCTACATCCAGGTACAATATAAGGGGACCCAGGCCCGCCCTCTACTCTGGGTCCCAACCCAGGGACCCTTTGGCAGCAGCCTCCCTGCCCTCCTTCTCTTCCCTTGTTCACCTCTCCTCCCTGGGCCGCTTCCCCTTTGGCCCCTTAGCACCTTATGGGCCCTTCTATCAGGGCCTGCAGCCTGGCAAGTACCGGGCTGGAGTTCTCTTCTACTCCCCCGAGCCAGCCCAGCACTGCACTGTTCTAGGTGCTGGTCTCCTAGCTCTGGAGACAGATCTTCCCTGCTAAAGGTCTGGGAGAGATTCATTGCTCCCTTTCTGGGTAGCCTTTATATAGGGCTGAGCCTAGCCCTGATTAGCCGCCTACAGCTCAGCCCTGATTGGCTCCCAGAAGGCCCTTTTCTATTGGTTGCCAAACTGCGCAGCCATACTGGCCTGCCCTGGCCCACTCTTTCATGGGGGTGAGGCAGCCACCCCACCACAGTCCGATATAGCATGAAGATATTAAAATTATCAATGACACAGAAAAGGCATGAATACCTATGTTTTGTATTTGGAAAGAAGCAGGATGATGTATAGGTATCTTACAGTGATAATTCTTTCTATTCTGACAATCACTTAGGAAAGACATTAAACAGCAGTGGTTAAAGATTTTTAAAATCTGCAGAATTTGGTATATTGCAGCCAAGAGTATTAAAAGAATTGGCCATGGAGTGTTCTGAACCACCTGTGTTGCTTTTTAAATAAATCGTGGAAAAATGGGGAAGTTCCAGAACACAGAGGGGAAGTGTTAATATTTATAAAGAGTAAACAGGATTACCCGGGTAACCGTAGGCAAAGTCCAGGCAAAGCAAATACTGAGGTAAAGGATGGTAGTATAAATAATGCTAATCAATATGTTTTTATGGAAAATAGGCCAGTGAAACAAACTTTGACTAATCAGTTTTTATGAGATCCCAAGTTTGCATGACAATATCTGTGTAGATCTGATAAACTTAGGCTTCTGAAAGTAACATAAGATAGTCTGATCAAAATATCATAAATCGACACAGCACATATTACATGGATTAAAAGCAAGCAAACTGAGTAATTATTTGTGCAATTGTAAATGGGGATTTGCCATCAATAGGAGTATTGCTAGCACTGTCCTACAGGAATTTGTTCTTGGCTCGGTGCTTTTCAATATCCTTAGCAGGGGAATCTCAAGTAGGAGTAAAAAGGTTATTTTACCTCTGCGTTTGACACTGGTGTAACTACTGCTGGAATACTGTGTCCAGTTCCAGTGCAGACAATTTCAAGAAGAATGTTGTCTACACTAGGAAATTAAGTTGGTAGATCTAAGTCACTCGGGTGTGAAAAATCCACATCCCTGAGTGACACAGTTAAACCAACCCAATCCCCCACTGTAGACAGTGCTAGGTCATGGGAGAGGTGGGGTACCGGTGCCAACAGGAGAAGCTCTCCCATCGGTGTACGTAGAGTCTTCACTGAAGCTCTACAGCAGTACGGCTGGAGCAGTGCCGCTGGAGCTGTTTAAGTGTACACAGGCCCTTAGAGAGGGTTCAGAGAAGGGTCACGAGACTGATTAGAGGAATAGAAAACCTCCCTTATAGTGATAGACTCAAGGAACACAATCTAGTTAGCTTATCAAAGAGAAGATTAAGGGGGTGACTTAATCCCAGTCTATAAGTATCTACATGGAGAATACATATTTACTATCTAGCAGAGGATGGTCTAACACAATCAAATGGCTGGAAGCTGAAGCTAAGTAAATTGAAACTGGGAATAAGGTGCACATTTTAAATCATGAGGGTATCTGACCATTGGAACAGTTTACCAAGGGTGGTGGTGGATTGTCCGTTATAGTCAATCTTTAAATCAAGACTGGATGTTTCTTCTAACACATCTGCTCTAGGAATTATTTTGGGAAAGTTCCATGGCCTATGTTATACAGGATGTCAGACTAGATGATCTGTTCTAGGGTGACCATACAGCCCGTTTTGGCCAGGACAGTCCCTTTTTTGAGCCCTGACTTCGTTTTCTTTTCAAAAGAAGGGATTTGTCCTGTTTGCTCTTGCTGACTTGATCAGTTGGCAGGAGCAAATGGGACAAATGCTCACTTTTGTCAAAAAAGTGGGGTGCAATGTGGAGAAATGTGGGGGGAGGGGTAGCAAAGATACCAGCCCCATGCGGGGGAGGCAGGGTTCCAGCCATGGGATGACAGCTTCCTGAGAGGGCCCCCCGCAGGGTTCCAGCGAGGGGAGACAGCCTTGCCCGGGGGGGTGGGGCTCAGACAAGTGGCTGAGGGTGTCCCATTTTCTCTTTGGGAAACATGGTCACCCTAAAATAATCTCAATAGACCCTTCTGGCCTTGGAATCTGTGAATCAATGATATGGAAGAAATGCACAATCAATGATAGTAGAATTTGCTGCTCACACAAAAATTGGTGGGTTTGTCTCCAAGAGTCTGCACTGAACAGGGATAAAGCCTCAGTGAATGAGTATTTCCACTTGTCGGCTGCACTGAAATGATTGATTCCAGTGGGAGCCTGCCAGAACCCGGGATGAGAGAATGAGAGAGCAGTAAGGGATATATAGACTAGATATGCCTTGAATGATTAATAACTAATGATTCCTTCTGGCCCTCAAAAATTAGAAGAAAAAAAACCTATCCACCCCTATCCCAGAATAGGATCCACTTACGACAACAATAAGAAAATGGTTCCCATCATGTGAGACACCTTGTCTAAGGACACATAGATCAGCCAAGGTTGGACATTTCCCAAGAATAGAAACTAAAACGCCTAAATGACAGTATTAGAGACAGAGGGAGGCTGACATAATATCTTTTATTGGACTTCTATTGGAGAAACAAGCTTTCGAGCCACACAGAGCTCTTCTTCAGGTCTGTTAATCACTTATGTAAGGATCCATCATAATCAGCATACAGATAAAACCTCTTTCTTCCTCCCAACCTAGCTAAAAAGAACTCCAGGTACCAAGCAAGAGTCACAACCTGCTCTCCTGTGCAAAGTAGCCCACTGCATCTTGACTGGATCAAAAGATGGGGAAGCTGCAAGTTAAGCAAACTAAAAATGAGAGGCAAACTGCCTGTTACCCCAAGAAAACCAAGCAACATGCTTTTACCCCAAATTATATACTATACACTGCTTTCCTTGTAAATCAATATATTAATCACGTATATTATGGATATACTTTCACCCCAAATTAGAAGTGTCACAGTTTTTGTTTTAGAGAAACAGAGTGGGTGAGGTAATATCTTTTATTTGACTTATTGAGTCAGATCTATATGTGAATCATGTATTTTGTTCTACTGTAAGTCCTAAATAATGTGAAATGCTTAAGTATAATCAAAGAATATATGGAGTATGTCCTCCAAATTTAGAAAATTATAAGGAGTTGGTTTTCACTGTAAATAATTTTTGCACTTTAGGAGTAATAGGAATTGTTTGGCACAAGGAAAAAGAAATATTAAAACATAAAAACCATGGTATAATTTAGGGATATCAAATGAAATTGCTTACGGGGGGTGCTCCCCAACTGATATTAGGGAAATACAGACCTTGAAATGAATCAAACTTAAAAAGCCACCACGAAAAGAATTAAAGACATTTGTTATACACTATTGCCATCTACTGAACACCAAGGAAGCAGCAAAAAAATTGAAAGAGCTAAAATCAAGGTACTCACTTGGCACGTGCAGTAGGAATAACAGGGTGGCCCCCTCCTATGAGTCCTGACACTAGGATGTGTAAATTGAAGTCACCATGCGTTAACTGAGAGCTTGTCTTCACTACAGCAGGGAGGGATTGCTCTTATGGCAATCGATTTATCACGTCTCATCAAGACGCGAGAAATCGATCGCCAGCACTGCCCCCGTCGACTCTGTAACTCCAGGTTGACCAGAGGCGTAAGCTGGAGTCGACAGGGGAGCGCGCCGCCGACTGCCGCCGCCATGAGGACGGCAGGTAAGTCGGCTGCAAATACGTAAACTTCAGCTACGTGATTCACGTAGCTGAAGTTGCATATCTGCAGTTGATCCAACCACCTCATGAAGACCAGGCCTGAGTTGACTAAACCCAACAAGAAGCTGAAGAACCTAAGCATGACAGATGCCCAGACCAGCCCTGTCAAAAGGATTCTCTTCCATCCCAGGGCTAAGAGGATAAGAAGTGATAAGATTTCATTTCAAAGATTGTATTTCCCCTTCTATTCTTCAGTATCAGTAACTGTAGGTTACCTTGCTGAGTCTACACTCGCTTGTGAGATCTCAGCTAACCATGTTTTTTTAACTCCTTTATAAGTCCAAGTAAATTGGCTTAAAATAAATTGAAATTAATTGTTTTAAGCAACTATTTTTAACATTCTAAATGTATCCCCTTTGGACCAATCCAAGCAAAGAGATGACTTTGCCTGCCCCATCTGCTCACGAGCATGTGTATCATGCTTTGTACATTAGCATCACTCCAGAATCCACAAAAAGAGATAGCATGAAAACATTAATATCAAACCGACGGACTACACAAGAAGCAAAGAGAAGTAACCACTCTCTTAAAGACAAGTGCATCCTCAGAAGTGTGATAAATGTGTTCAGAATTGAGAATCTATTATCATAAGTAAATGTAATAAGAAATCTAGGTAATTTGCATTGTTCCTGGATATAAGTCCTGAGTCTCAACACTGGCCTGTGATAATCGCTTGCAAGACTGTATTGTGTATAGTATACAAAGTTGGTTGTGTCTGCATTTCAGTGGTGAACTGTTGATTGTATATGAATGTGGTTCTGGGTGAATTAATAAATTATTGGTTAGTTAAGAATAAGCAAGTGTCCTTATTGGAAAAATGCTATTCAAGTTAAAAGTTGACCTGAAAAGATCTCTGCATTCAATTAGTGCACTAAACACTTCCTGGACTCAATACAAAGGGGCTATCCTACTCCAGGGGTTCTCACCACAAAGTGAGACAGAGTGAGGCCACCAACTCTTGCTGGCAGCCACACTGACACTTTTTCCTAAAACACTTAATTAACCCTAGGGAAAATAAATAAATAGGCACACCTACACATCCAAATCATTGCATATTATTTATGTAGATTTTTTGTGGACTCAGTAATAAAAATAATGCTGTGAAAAGTGATATTTGTATGTTCGTTAATATCACTTTTCACAGCACACTTAGTAACAGACAAGTATCACTCATCACAGCCTCCCAGCTAGCTAGTAAGTCTGTTGTGAGAAGTGATACTTGCATGTTAATATCACTTTTCTCAACAAGCCCCAGGACAAATTAAGCCCTGGATGGGGAAGTTGGAAGGGGAGTCAGCAGGAGCCCCGGGCAATGTGTTGGGGAGCCCCACCACCACACAGCTGGAGCCAGGGATTGGCATCCACTGTAGCGCAGCCAGGGACCAGAGCATGTGCCTGTAGCTGGGGGTCAGTGTCTGCAGCCAGAGTTGGGAGTCAGCATCCTCTACCACATGGCTGGAGCTGGCACTCACGAGCCAGGGGTCAGCGCCCAGGTCAGAGTTAAGGTTGCAAAGCAGAGCTAGTGTGCATCTTAGCTCTGGATTTCCTGCTTTTCAGAAGTTTAAGTCTAGGTGCACTCAACATTCTAGAAGCATATGTGGCAGTGTTGGGCAACCTTCAGGGTATGTCTACACTGCCTAGTTAATCCAGGTGATCAGCACCCAGGTCTGGGCTCCTGGATTGTCCTATTCCAGATGTGAGTGTCCACATTGCGAGGCTGTACTTGAGCTATTGTGTCCACAGTGGAGCTGCCCACACTTGTGTGAAGTGCTAGGGGCCCATCCCCTGGTTCTTACTGGTTGCATTAAACTGTGCTGCTCTACTTATTCTTCTGCAGTGTATTGTGGGAGAACGTGTTTGTCCTTCCTGGGGTGCTCTTAGCCCATGAATTCAGTAGGTAAACATTTTTGGCTTGGCACACTTTAGATTTCTATTTGCAACCTCCGTTCCAATTGTGGCAAGGCCTGGATCCAGCTCAGGATAAAGATCTGTTCAAGCCGATGTCATGAATGCAACTCTGACTTCGAAGCCAGGAGACAGAGGGCATGAGACACACGGTGGAGGGTTGTCGCCCTGAGAAGGCAGCAGCATGTCTTGCAAAGGCACTCGCAGGCTGCATGCAGACATGGCACAATGGAGACAATTGATGCGAGTTTAATAGGTGTAGAATTGCCCCATGCTGACCATTGGATCTGGAGTACGGCCAAAAGCACTGCGCTGTGGGACTATACTGTCATGCAGCTCTGGGATGGCCAGCATGGCTCCAGAACTACTGTGTGAGTAAGATCACCTCCCTGGAGCTGCGAGAGGAGCTTGCCTTGGCCCCTTCATAGCCAGGACATGCATTGAGAGACACCCTACCAGTCCAGATGGAGGTTTCTATTGCCATCTGGAAGCTGGCAACCCCTGACTGCTACAAGTCAGTGACTAATCAATCTGGTGCTGACAAGTTAGCAGCCAGTGCTGTGGTGGAGAGGTTTATAAAGCAATTATTGCTGCGGTTTCCCCCACCGATGATGGTGCAGGTTGCTGATGTCCCCGGAGTAATTATGGGTGTGGAGAGCAGTCTCCCCACTACCCCCAATCCCAACCCCAAAGTGCACATGGACACAGGCACCAGAAAGCACAGTACTCATTCATAATGCAGGCCTTTGCTGAGGGAGGGTCACGAACACCAAAGTGCGAGGCACCCGCAGGGTCCATCAGGCCAGAGCATTCTGGAGATCCAGCATTTTCAAAGTGGGACAAGTTGCACTTTATTCCCACCCAACAATATGGATCTCAATGCAGGGTCTGTGCCCAACCTGATTTAGGGAGCCCCACCCTTCTCCATTACCCTGAGGCATGGAATCCACCTTGACGCGAGTGAAGCTGGCAAAAGATCAATGCACAGGCCAGATACAGGGAGGAGGTGGAATGTACATTTGGCTGACAG
The DNA here is from genome assembly GCA_007922305.1 of Dermatemys mawii. Taxonomy (NCBI): domain Eukaryota; kingdom Metazoa; phylum Chordata; order Testudines; family Dermatemydidae; genus Dermatemys; species Dermatemys mawii. The sequence goes on along the minus strand of ML677377.1, from coordinate 1,727,548 downwards.
ATGAGATGGTGATACCTACACCATCATTTGGACACCAGTGCATATCATGTCATGTGGGTGAGTGGAGCCTGCAGCGTGCCAGGGGAAGGGGAGGGCTTTGGCCGGGAGTGGATCAATGCCTGTGCTGGTTTACAAGTGCACCTCGGACTGCTGGGTCTGGGTCCAGCAGAGCTAGAGAAGTGAGTCCTGTCTGCCCGTTATCTACATTTGGAGCTAGGTTGGTTTAACAATGATGCACAGGGGTGTGGATTTTTCACACCAGGGAAGCAAGGTAGCTGGGTTGACTTAGCTTTTCAATAGAGACCAGGCCAGCGGCTGGAGGTTCCTACAGTTTGAGTCATGGATGAGAATTTTATTGTGGGGTGGGGGTGGGAATAGGATGTAATAGAAAGTATTTGTGGGGGGAAATAGACATGACAGGTTCCTGGGAGAAGAGGTATATTAGGGAGCAGAGGAGTGGGGGAAGTGGTTTGGGGCTGCAGTGAGGAGAGGAGATTATGGGGAGGGGGGATAAATGGGGATGGGTGGAAGATAGGGTAACCACAAAGCAAATGTTAAAAATCGGGAGGGGAGTCCTGTTGAGATCCAGAAAGTGGGTGGGCAGAAGCCCACCCACTGCTAAAGGACCCCCTCTCCCAGCCTAAGGGGAGGATCCACAGGACCTGGAAGCCAAACGATTCTGGGGAATAACTAATAAAATAACATGGACAGGAGGGAGGTTAAAGAGTCAAACAAAGGGAACCTGAGGGGGACACCGAGCAGAGAACCCCAGACAGCGCACCCTGCTCCTCAAAGACATCAAGGGAGCCAGTGGATGCAACTCTGGGGAACTCTGCCCAGATGTGTGAGCAGATGGAGGATCAGAAATAGGTCCCACGGTCACAGGAGACCCAGTCAGTCAACCTCTTCCCCCTGGTTTTATAGATGGCCATTTTAGCCAGGTCCCAGAGGTGGCTGACCAGGTCCCATGACTTTGCATAGGGAATACATAGATAAGAAGGTGAGGGGAAAAGTGCAACCAAAAACATAACAGGGTATCTAAGAGGAGCTGGAAGAGGGGCTGCAACCTGGTGCACTCTCGGTATACGTGTGCCAGAATCTCCCTCACGCCACAGAAGGGGCGGGTGTCTGATGAGGGAATGATCCACGCCAAGTACACACTCATGCTCACAGCTTCGTGAAGGAGCCGCCAGCTGATAGCCCAGGCAGAACTCGGGTGGAATATAGGCTGGCCCACTGGGGCTCCTCACCCTCCAGAGGTGGCAGGAGGTCCCGCTACTTTGTGTCAAGGCGGGACACGAGGGTGAGGATGTGAAGGGTGTAGAGACAAGCATGTCTTGGCACAGTCTGGAAACGAACAGGCTACAATGCGTGCAGCCAGCCTATCGTGAAGGGGTGGATGGTCAGGTCCACAGGGCAGGGGCCCGATGAAAAGGTCCGGAGGTGGAGGGTCCACAGTTTAGGGACCACTTATGTAGTAGGTAAAGAGAAGACAGGAGTCAGGAGTCTCGGGTTCCATGGCAGACATTCATAGAGTTGCACTGTATGTGTCTGGGCAAAACTCCAGGCATTCTGGGCCTGTTTCCTAATGAAAGGGAGGCTAGGGCCCATCACTGGAAGGTGCTATAAAAAGTGCAGCGTATATTCTAAGAAAATCAGACATTGCAGCTGCTCTAAACGGTTGCTTCTGTTCCTCTCCAAGGACAGAGACAGGACATCTGCTGTGAGAATCACACCCGCACAAAAGCAAGATCAAACCCAGACAGCCTTGTCAATAAATAGTTTAATGAGAATACAGGTCTGCAGAAAACATGGCCACCTCCACTCCAGCTCCATCTTCTGTCCCATCCGTCAGGCAGGGTGCAGCAATGAACACATGCCCAACTAGCACATACCACACCTGTACTGCAAGGCCACAGCACGACACTGGTCTTCACAGAAGACAACGCTTCAGGCCCTGACACTGGTACAGTTAATATACTTCCCCCAGAACACACCACCTCTTCCTCCAGACTCCGCTCCGCTGCAGGCAGGACGTGCTCCAAGGACCAGGTGTTCAGTGGAGTGCGGGTCCCACTCCATGCATGCCAAGACATCAAGACACAGGGAGGTGAAATGAGTGAAAAATGGGGATGGCAACTTCAGACTGTTCATTCCCAACTACACGTCTTGCAGGATGTGCTCGTGGATTGGAGGCAGCCCTAGAATGGAAGTCGCTTCAACTGCTCATATGTGATAAAAAACTGGGGGGCATGTCAAGGAACGGGGCCAATGTGCTTGTGCAGCCCCCCCACCCCACAAAGGCTCCCGAGCACTCCAGTCACTGCTGACTAAAGCCCACATGCAGCAGGGAAGCCAGAGCAGCTCCACCCTCACAGCCAGCATGGAAATCATCACTGAGCTCCAGTGTCAGTCACTCCAAGGTGCTGCCTGGCACTCCACACAGGGCCACGTCCTGCAGCTGTCTGAGAGAGATCCCATAGGTGGGAGCTGGAGACAACTTCCTGGAATCAGGACTTGCTGGGTCATTCGGAGAACCTGTGAGCCCCAGTAGAAGCCACTGAAGTGTTTGAGTCCCTGGGAGCCCTGCACTGGTGTTTCTGGGGTTAATCTGTAGTGTCTATTAGGGTGCCCACCTCCCACACCATCCCCAACAAAATCCATCACAACCAGTCTCTTTACAGAACTCTACAGGGACACATGCCCCCTGTGGAAAGGAGCCCCACTGCAAGGTGGCCATGCATTCCTCCCCAGACATAACAAGCTTTTCCTGAACTTACAGAGTCAAGTTCTGTACAAAGCTATATAGGCACTTGGCAATTAGAGCAGGATGTGAGAAGCCTGCAGATTACCTTCTGATTGGGCTACTTAACTGCAAAGATCTGCCGCATGCCACCCCTTACCCCTAGCCAGCCAGGGCACAGATACTCTCTGGCAATGGCACAGCTACCCCTACTCACTGTACTTGTGCAGTGGGAAAAAAAACGATGCTACTGGTATTAAATCCGGCAGAGGAAACCAAGCTGGGATGCCCCATTCCTCCTCCTCCGAGTTCTCACACTAACAGCTTGGAGGCTGGTGAAGGGCAACTGCTCAATGGCATGGAGTTCCACAGAGTTCCAGCCAGGTGTCTATGGCTGCATCTACACAGCCCATGGCAGTGACCCTCCCAGCATGGGTGAGCAGACTTGGGCTTGTGGATCTCCTGTAAGCTCTAAAAAGAGCTGCACAGACAACGCTTGGAAGTTGTGGCTTGGGCTGGAGCTCAGGCTCTGAAACCTGGGGGTGGGGTGGGCTGTGCAGACACTCCTAATAGCCACAACAGGTGTGTTAATGAGGAGCCATATACTCCAGTGCTTTTAGCATGCTGATTACACCCACGTTCACCTGTCCTTCCACCCAACCCAGTCACTGCTGCTTGAATACCTGGGACAGCGTCTGGAGGAGACTGGGATATGGATGAGAGCTGGCTGGCTTTTCAATCCAGACAGGTGTTTCTGGAAGGAAGCAACCTGCAGTTATGGCAAGGACAGTACCTCCCCTGCGATCAAGGAGGATTGCTGAAGACTTGTTACTTGTACATGGAATGAGGGCTGTGAGGGATGCTCATCTGCTGTTGGATAATCCCAATGCAGCAATGACTGGCCAGGAGATGGGATAATCCCAACGCATCTACAGCTGGCCAGGAGACGGGATCTCTCTCAAAAACGGACCTTGCTCCTGTGATCTAGGCCTCTGTCTCCTTAAGCTTGGATTGCTGCAGTTCACTTTACCATGGGGCTGCATCTTCATCTACCTGGAAGCCTAAAGCTGGTGCTGAATACAGGCCCATTTGCTAAGCAGTGCCACTGGTGGCAGCTCACGATACCACCCGCCATGATCTGCACTGGCTGCCTATTAAGTTTAACATGTGTTTTGGCCTATAAGGCCCTGAACTGCTTGGGAGTTGCCTACCTGAGACATGCCTCAGCCCATGTCATCAACCACCAATAGACACTCCTGGGCTCGGTGAGCGCTCTGTTAAGGCCCCTTTCCTTGCAATCACTCTTGGATGAGACCACAATAGCCCTGATCTGCTGAGGTTCTAAGGCATGCTGCAAAGCCCACCAGTGAGGCAATGGCGGAAGCAGCTGAGGCCAGGTTTGTATGGGAGGAAAGTGCACTGAAATTTTCAGCTATACTGGTCACGACTGGTAAGCAAACTGCTGTGGCTGACTTATTTTGGCAGCTATGTCTGCGTAGCGTAGGGCTGCCCCTAGCAGGTAGCAGTTACTCTAGAGTACACTTGCTGGAACAGGTTAGTCCTGTTGGCCTCATTCCCTGTCACATGCCCACAGAAGGACAGAAAAATCTGCAAGGCAAAGTCTGGTGGAATTTCTCCTACAGTAGTGTTAGGGGTTACCACAATACAGCTAAATGCCAACACATGGCAACACTGCCACTTCCAAGAGGAAAATACCACTAGAAGCCTTCCTTGAGGGGGAACTACAGCTAGAAGCAGCCTGCATATGGAGAGGAGGAGTGGTCAAACCCCAGGGAAGTCCAGCAGAGGGAAGTTTCTAACCTTCCCAAACAGCCAGGATAGGCTAGAGGGCTCAACCAGGGCTCACAGTTGCCCACCTCTGCCTCTCTAGAACATGTGCTTTCCACACTGGAAGGACATATTTTTCAGAAAAGTGAAAAAGGGTCCAGTACAAGGCTGTACAGGGCTTGAGGCACAGGATAACTGCAAACAGTGCCTGTTCTGATCACCTGTCCCATGCATCCTAAGGCTTTCCCTAGACTTCATCACAAAAGTGGGGGCCAGCCCAGAGACTGCCAGCCTCAAAGGGCTCAGAGCAGATATGGGGACCCTCAAATTAAGCAGCTCAGGGTGCTCACTATAATGAAGGGTTCCTTACAATTATGAAGCCATAGCAGAACTCCCTGCTCTGGTGACGCAAGCAGGGCAAAGGACTAGCCGTGGTTCTCAAACTGGGGGTCGTGAGCCCCCGGGGGTCGTGAGCTGACGTCGGCTTCGGCAGCATTTCGGCGGCAGCTCCAAATGCGGGAGTGTGTCCGCCGAAAAGCTGCTCAAATGAAAGCTTCTGCTGCCGGCAGCATTTTGGCTAACACAAAGACGAAGTGGATATAGCCACGGGCTGCGATAGGACGCTGCAAAACAAAAAGGGGTCGCACAACAAACAAGTTTGAGAACTGCTGGACTAGCCACTCAGCAGACTACATTAGAAGCTACAATGCGCCCCCTGCTGGTTTCTTGGCCATACAGGAGACTGCAGCAGCGGTATATCCTGCATGATCATGGTCCATGAAGGGCAGAGTGTACATCTGAGTGGGCCATTGCAGGGAAGACAGAGCCATGACTTGATCTGGTTGATGGGGCTAATGGTGCCTGACTAGAGCAAGAACCCTGTCTGCTTTGTGTAGTTCTTTATGTGCTGACCTTTCTCCAGCGAGATGCAGTCACACCGTAGCACAGTCATTCTTTAAAGGATACAATGATATTCCAAGGGCCAAGCCGGAGCCAGTTGGGCCAGAACCCTTTATAGAGTGCAAAGAAGCCCTCACTCTTCCATGTCTAGAGAAGAGAGAGAGTGACCATGAAATGTTCCCCAAGCTCCTGCCCACATGCACCATGAAACAGGGTGGTTTCTGCTACAATGACTCCAGCAGTGTCCTAGCTGCTCTTGCCCATTCCTAAAGAGATAGACATGGTCGCCCTTCCCCACATACAATGTAGCACCCTCCAATACAGAACAACTCCAGTTTAACCAGGCTGGTGGAAGGCAAGATGTTCTTCTGAAAGCACTGCTCTAGGAATTAGTTCAGGGAAGTTCTCTGGCCTGTGTTATACAGGAGGTCAGACTAGAGGACACAATGGTCCCTTCTGGCCTTGGAATCTATGAATAAGACCTTGGGCTGTCCTGCTCTGATTGGGAGTTGAGGGAGAGACAGAGTCCCACTTCACAGGGACAGCGCCTCACGTCCATATTCACTGTACTACAAGACACTCCCTGAGAAGAATGCTCCATGGTTGGTGCCTTTTGCTGCGGGGATCAGAGATACATGTGACATCAGAATCTGCTCAGGCTCTACTGGGCCCTTATGGCTGTGACCCCACTTTCCCAACACTATCTGGCTTCTTACCTTTACTAGACCATCCAGCGTGCCTTTGTAGAGCTCCACACTGCCCACTATTGCCCTCTGGTTCATCATCCGTGTTCGCACCACGTCCACTGGGTTGGAAGCGATTGCTCCGGCCAGCCCACATGTAAAACTGGAACTAAACGCATCAGAGCATTAGCAGCTGCTCTGGGCCCAAGCCGGTGATATACCTTATATACACCCAAGAGCAGAGAGAGAGAGAGCGCTCTCCACAAGAACATAGTGCAGCTAACTTTTTTTTTGCTCAGCCTGCTCTCACGCTGGCTGTTCCCATCCAGAAACCCACGGTGCCGGCAAGATGCACATGCCATCGCTCAAGCAGGAGGAGCACATTTATCATTGCAACCATCTCCTAAATCCAAGCCCAGAGGTTGTAATGCCCCATGGGGAGGTTCAAGCCTCTCCTAAACCTGGATTCAGGGACAAGCTGCAGTTTCTTGCTATTGCCTGTGGAGATCTGCTAAGGGCTGTGGCATTGCAGTCATGGCAAGTGGTTTTTGGAAGCCTGCGGGGGCTGAATTCGAGGACTGGGTGCAGGGCTAGTATTGGTGTTGCAAGAGCAGAAGACCCACACTGAGAATGGCAGCGGGGGTAGAGCAGGGCAAAGGCAATCATGTTGCTATTCCCCGCCCTTGTCCTTGCTGTCACTGTACCCTGCTGACTTCCTGCCTTCAGCCATGTGGTGCAAACTCAGCCCCATAGCACCCCCAGCTAAGAAACCCTGACAAAAGAATCATCCCACTGAACCACTCTGCAGCAGCAGCCTAGAATCAGAAGCCAGGGCAGGGGAGTAATGCAACAGCTCATGTCACATGCTCTACAGAATTCCTGTTCCCCAACCCCCTTCACCTCTCCTCCTACAAGTCTCACTGGATTCCACTAGGAGACCTGCACCCCCTACTACCCATGTGCCAGGCAGGCTGAACCGCTGTGGAACTGCTCTCTGTAGACTCCCCCCACAAGAAGTGGATGCCACTGGAGAACCGTAGTCCTTGCCCCCTGGGTAGGATCTAGCCAGCTGCTGGCACTGCATTCAGCATAACCAGAAACTGGTCAAGGGTTAACACCACAGGCTGCACTGCACAGTTACATCCTGCCCTTCTCCAGCAGGTCCGACTGACAACGCCTACCCCCACTGGCTCCAAAGAGAGCAGAGGGGATTGCAGATACTCACATGAAGTGGGCAAGGATCGTATCCCCCACAAACCCTGATAGGATCAGGTGCTTCTTGGTGATGTCGTATACTGGCAGCTCCACTCCAACCACAATGGCAGCTCTTTGCGCCGTGGGGACTACACCCTATCAAACACAAGCACTCAATTTACCACTGGAAACAGGGTCCCCCCTCCTTCCTAGACACTCTGACAAGCCCTGCAGCCCACTGACCATGCCTTCTGACCCCCTCCCCTATATCAGGGGTCCTCAAACTTTTCCCCTCGCGGCCCTTTTCCGCGGAAGGAAAAATCTGGCGGCCTCCGGGGGGTGGGTATGTCCACCGAAATGCCGCCGCAGAAAGCAGAAGCTTCTGCTTTCTGCAGCGGCATTTCGGCAGGACTAAAATAGCCCGCCCGGGAGTTCGGCCGTCTCCTGGGCGGGCTCGGCGGCGGCGCCGGGGTCTCGCACACCTCCTGGGATGGGCTTGCACACCCCCAAGGGTGCACGCAACCCAGTTTGAAGACCACTGCCCTAGATCACCAGCTGCACTTGCCTTTGGATTATGGAAGCCTGTTGTCTTGTGGTTTTACTCCCAGAGCCCACCTCCCTTTGGGCATGACTCCCGTTCCTGGTTTTAGAGAGTTATGCTCCCGCCACCCTGGCATCACTTCACTGGCGACATGAACTATGTGTCCTCCCACTCTGTCCCCTGGCCTGTAGCCGAGCTGGATCAGGCTCCTCACCTGCCCCCAGAGACCCTGGCTGAAGCCCACAAATCACAACTTCTCCCACCTGGCAGCACCTAACAAAACTAGGTGCCAGCATAGATTAACCAGAAACAAGATGGAGCTATGCAGGGGCCAGGTGGGGCCAAGTCCTCCATGAAAGCATGGGAAAAGATGCTAGGACTCTAGTTTCTGTTGCACCAAGGCCTACGATCTGAAAGTCCTTCATGATTCACTAGACTAGACTTGCAAAAGCTGGGCTGAACTGGCAGAAGATTACTCTGGCCTGAGAGCAGATTATAAAACAGTTGAAGGAAATAAGAGTAAGTTGGAAAGAGCCACCTGAACTAACTGCAAAGTAACCCCCCAGGACTCCAAACAGATGACCCATTTGCACAACAATGGATGAGAAATTCCTGGGTCAGAGAAAAAACCATGGGCAATGGACTGGAGAAGTAGATGGGACAGTGATGGCTGCCCCTTCTGGCACTGTAGAGAAGTGTAAGGACATCAGTGTCCTGGAAGCCACTATCTCACCCAAAGGAAAACCCTTTGGCCTGCAGATACTGGGGGAATTCTTCAGTACATCCAGCTGGCAAACAGGCCACTGAGGAGATGCGGCCCTCACCAATCCAGTGACCTGCAGGAGGTTGATTTAGGAATCCCATTGCCCACCCCTCATGAGCTGCTTCATGTCTATCCTCTTCCCTATCTTCTTCAGCTCCTGTGTAACTATTTCCAGACTTGGCCAGCTCCAGCATTAATTCACCTCCACACTACCATTGCCCCAACCAGTATTACAGGCTGAGGTAACGCAAGCAGGCTCACCTCAGCACGAAGGAGGCGGCCAGGGCATACCAGCTCTTAGACCAGGAGAGTGAGCTGGGGCCAGGGCTAGCACGCACCCACTTGTGACTGACCTGACTGAGTACTGTATCCTGCCTGCTGCACGTGTCCGTGAGACAGATGTTTTCCTTTCTTTTCTATCCTCTCTTCCCCTCTCGTGTGCGTTTGTCTAGAGAGCAGGAATAATCTTAACAGTAAACACTGAGTCAAAACCAGCAGTGGAGATACTCCTTATCCCGCCCCTCCCTTCCAGCCCAGAAGGCTCTGGAGTAAGCAAGAAACTTTGGGACAAGTATCTTTCCCTCTGAAGGATTGTACTGAATGCAAGGAAAAGATAAAGGGGAATGCTCCATTTGGAAAAGCCATCTGACTTGGGAATCCCAGTACCGAAGCTCTCTCCAGTTTGGGTTTGCTGGTTCAAGTTAATGGAAGGATTTCTCTGGCGAGGTCACTATGGTAAAAGCAGGCCAAAGTATCTTACCACAGACCCCAAGCAGTGCGGCTAACTCCTCAATGCACTAACAGTAACAAGTGGGCTCTAAAGCATCTTAGCACCTTTAAGCTCAAAATCCTGTCTTCACAATCCGCCCTTCCAGCAGTCCCCAGGAAGCTGCCATCCTGCTGTCAGTCATACACACACAGGGCAGATTTCAGGCAACAAGGGACACGGGGTCTCAGGCTGGCCATTGAGAACTCCTCCTCCTGACAGCACGCTCAGCCTCAGGCTTCTGTGAGGAGGCCACAAGCTATTCCGCTGAGCTCCGCAGACTCTTCCTCACTAACCTCACAAGGGTGTGTTCAAAACCCACTCAGAGATACCCAGGCTGAATCACGCTCCAAGAGGTGAGGTAGCGGGAGGAATAAGGAGTCCTGCAGGGAGAAACCAATTGCCAGACCCCTGCTCCACCTGTTAACTCTTCTGCAGCTGTACATTCTGGGTAAAGGGACAGGTTTTGGACTCTGTGAATGGGGCAGGTCCCGCATGCACATTTCGCTTGTGTCCCAATCCAGCACATACACACTTAGCCAGTTTCCCTACGGAAAGGCTGTTCCTGTCCTTGGCCTGGCCATGCTCCAGATGCTTCACTCACGCCAAGGGATAGCAGCACTCTGGGATCAGAAGGTGAACTCACCACCCGGCTCTAGTCAGCAAATGGCAGCTGAGGAAGCAGTTTTCCCTTCTGCTGCCTGAGTAGAAAGAACTCTCAGCAGTTGGTGCTTACCCGCCAGAGCCCCCGGGTGCCTTCCTGCTGGTAGATATCGATGAAGCTGCCAATCATGCCCCCCTGGAATAAGCTGCCTTGAGCCTGCATTCGAATCTGAAATGAGGGGACAGATTCCATCAGGCAGCAGTGGCTGCCAATCAGAGTTATGTTAGCATACAGATTGGGCTCCCACCTAGGAGGAGAGAAATAGCCAAGTACAGGGGAGCAACACCCATTTGCTCAGTGGAGGAGTTATTCAGGGGCCAGGAGAGTGAATCTGGAGAAATGGCTAGCAGGTCGCAGCACCATGAAAGTGACAATGGATTGGAGAGGGCAGGACCTTATAGGACCAGCTAATGGACCTCAGTGCTCAGAGGGCAGACAAAGAACAAAGCAAGGGAGACCATTTCTTTTCTTAAAACAGAGGCTGAGCCCCATGTGAATTCAGTCAAGAGAGACTCCCCCAGAAGAGGCCCCCTGGACCGAGCACCAGGACAAAGAATAGGCCAGGCTAGACTGGGCTCTGCAGTCACTCTGCAGGACTGGAGTAACGGGGGTGGAGGGTTACCGATCAGAATGGAGGTGCATCACCAGAGCTGCATGTAGTGGCCATGGGAAGGAGGGGAGAAGATCTGTGGTATGCCTGACTCCGGGCCAGCACTTTTAGCCCTTTGCGCAGTTCACCCAGTGCTGGGGCTCCAGAGCATCTTTCACCACAGAGCTCAGCAGCTGCATTTTCCGTCTCCTTCCTGCACTGGACTGTGGTTCCCTCATCTTACCTCTCTCCTTCACTCCCTCAACCAAAGCAGTGCTTGCTTTCTACCCCCAAGCCAAAGCCTGACCAGTGGCTTGGGGGCAGTCTGCTCCAGCTGGAAGAAAGGAAAGAATCAGCTTAATCATATCAGGACCTGGCCCAGCAGGGATGGTCCCTCAAAACAGGCACCTCTTACCTTCAGCACATCTGTCGGGTTGGCCAGCGTGGATGAGATCACCCCTGAAACCACCCCACAGATCATGTTGATGAGCAGCGTCTCATCTGCAATCAGGCAGGGGGAAAGAAGGTCAGAACCCAGAGGTGGTGATGCAGAGACCTATCAGACAAACTGAAAAGCTTTGGGTAGGAAAGGATGGAAAAGTCCGACTCCCAATGCAGAGAGCGAAGCTGTAGGTGCAGAAACAAACCAATTCGCTGTAAGCTGTCGGCAAACCTGTCCCCTAGCTGCCAGGACCCAAAGGCAGTGGCAGGGATGCTGGGGCTTGAGGAGTATGCCACAGAGGAGAAGGCAGTCTCTGAACTCAGAGCCTGGCAGAGAGAGAAGCAGATTAGAACTGAGGTGTTTGGCAGACACAATTATCTGAAATTTCAACCTCCTCAATGGCACTATGAGCCGATTTCATGGGCGCTGGGTTTGCAAATGATTTTTTGGGTCCTCTAGTGCTGTAGAGCTTTGAGCTGGAATCCTTGGTGGCTGCATCCGAAACACACAGAGGACAGAGACCGGACAGCCCAGACAGAGAGGGTTAGGAGCAATTAGTTCAGAAGGAAAAGCCTCCAGGCCCAGAGTTAGAGCAGTGGTTATGCTGGGAAAGGGCAATGGTACTGACCGCAGCACTCTCCAGAGGAGACCAGGCCACTGGCAGCCCCAGCCCTGCAGGGAAACAAACATTTAGGACACTGTACCAAACTGGAAGTGCTGTAGCAGCAAATGGAAAGACAACTTGTGACCCAATTCACATTCCATGGAGTCAGATGCAGGGCAGGACCATCACTTGTGAGTTAGGGTAGCACTTGGGACTGCATTCTATCCCAGACTTGTTGCATGGCTGTGGGAAAGTCCCTCCTCATCGGTAACTCAGGGGCCCACCTCTTGAGGTGAGGACTGCGAGTCCATTAGGATTTGTCAAAAGCTCAGAGCTCCTTGAGAGACAGCATTGGATTTTTATTGCTTTGGTATGTAGGTTGGGAGAGTAGTGATCCCATGGCCTGCCCGAAAGCAGCCAGGAAACCACATCTCAGGACCATTCACACATGCCTAGCTTTGGAGGAAGGGAGAAGGCAGAGAGCTATGGGGATGATAAACTCTGAGCAAAAGCTGCTAAGCAATGGCACTGGGGCTCACAGCCTCTGGCAGGGAGATGGGAAAGTTTAGTTAACCAAGCCTTAAACTGCTGCTGCGCAGAGGCAGTCCCTGGGGGTGGGGCTTTGTCCTGAAGGCAGATGGGAAACTGGAATGATAAATAAGAATCAGATACTTTGAGGAAGGCGAGGTGTTATCCAGGCCTCAATGCTGCAACTGCAAAATGGGGATAATCCTTCCTTTTCCTATCCTTTTTTCTGTTTAGATGGGAAGCACTTGGGGGCAAGGCCTAACTCTCATGTGAGTCTGAGCGGCAGCCAGCACATTGGGACCTCGATCAGCTATCGTTACTTAACAAAAAAAAAATCCCCAGTGTTGGGACAGCAGGAAATGGAACAACTCAGCTTCTTTGACATTCAGCAGCTGGGCCGGGTGGAGAAGGAAAAGAACCGAGAAACGGATTAGGTCAGGGGCTGGCTTCAAGATTTCACAATGTGCCGTTTGTGACAGTCCCAGAGGCATCTCAACATGACTCTTCACTAACACTGACCTTCTAAGCGATCTACAAACAGCCGCTTCAGGCTCTGGTAAATGCCAATCTTTATGGTGCCATAAGATGCCTGTCTCAGCAATGCAGGAGCAATCCTGCAAGGGCAAATAAACACAAGATCTGGTTACATGCTGCAAGGCCTGCCAGCACCACTGTGCCCCTGCAAGCTTCAGCACAGCTCACTCCCCCTCAGATACAGGCTCCAGTATGCACAGCTCATATAACACGCACACCTGTTGTGGGCCCCCGTGCACCTGACAGGCACAGTTCAACAAGAGAGCTCAATATCACAATACCTCCATGGATTCTGAGAACAGACCAAGACTGGAATAGCAGAGGATGCTGCATGGTAGGGGGATATGCCCTTCAGCAGGGTGGGCTCATACAGGCCCTGCCTGCACTGCGAGTGGCTCGTGGCAGAATTACTGGTTCAAAGCTTATTGAGTGCCAAACTCAACCCATCTGAACATGAAGAAAAGGAGAAGCCTGGACCTGCTGGTCTGCATTCTAGTGCCTGACACAAAACTGTTTTGAAGGGGCTTGTAAAAGACACTCAACAGAGGTATCCCCTACTTCCCCAATTTTATGTCACTGTTATACGCAGAGCAGTTCCCAAGAGGTGGCCAACTATCACAACCATATGCCTAATGCCAGTGAGAGCAAAGTGCTGTCTGAGAAGTACGACTTTGCCTGATATCTTGGCATGGCATGGGGATGGACTGACAACATACCTCCAAAGGAGCCAGACCCAAATACATTTAGGCTATAGCAGGCTTTTGGAGAAGGAGCAAAGAGGCTGACCTGTCTCCCTCCCCCTCTCTTCTGAGACCTCCTGGGTCTTTATTTGGATATTTGAGACCCATACATCATCTTGGGACACTGGCGAGTCCAAGGACTAGAAGAAGTTCCACCTAGACTTGCAGGGACGGCTGTGTTCCCAGGCTTTTTAACTAACATTAAATAGAAAAGAGCAGGTGGTGGCTCAGTGTGGGAAAAGGGAGAGCACATGGCCAAAGGTGAGACTGAAGCCCTCTCCCCAAAGGGTGCAGCAAGGCAATGTGCATGAGATACAAGACTGCACACACAGGATATCAAGCAGAGAGCCTTTCACTGAACAAAGGAGGCATCAGACCTTACCCGGAATAGAGAGCCAGAATCCCCTCCTCCTTACAGATGCGGAACAAGGCATGGAACATGCCCCGGTACTTGATCTCTCGGAAGCGAGCATCAATGCTTTGACCTTGCACTTGGAGGCGTGTTTTGGTGAGGTCCACAGGAAACGTCCCTACAAATGGAGAAAGGCTCCAATCAGGCTGCAGTCCCTGCAAAGTGATGGGGAACAGCACCCCAGGAAGAAGTACAACCAGCAGTCAGGTCTCCGGCACCCAGAGGGCCAGCCCCTCAAATAAGCCCCTCTGACTTTAAAGAGCTCAAACAAACTGCACAGAGAAAATTCACACAGAGAGATTGCCTCGATCCCACCTCCTTTATGCCTCTGGGCAGGCACTTTATACTGCAAGACCAGAACCAATCATTGTGATGGTCAGACAGGCTTCCTGCACAACATCGGCCAGAGAATTTCACCCAGTGATTTTTGTGTTGAAACTAACAACCTGCGGGTAAACCAGAGCAGATCTTTTTAGAGAGATCCAGCCTTGACTGAAAGACTGTGGTAGGGAATTCAGCTTTGGAAAGTTGGCCCTATGGCTAATTGTCTTTACTGTAAAAATGTGCCCCTCAATTCCAGTCCGAGTTTATCTAGATTTCAGCCACTAGACCTTGCTCTGCCTTTGTCTGCGATGACACAGAGCTCTCGGCTGCCAAAAATCCCCCCACACGTGTGCGCGTGGTGTCCTCACTGTCTCTGGGGCGAGCTACAGCGATTCTACTCCCCCAGTCTGCCGCGGGAAGGCGGCTTTGCCAGACCAGGCTCAGATCGGTCTCGTAGCTTCTCTCTGCGAACACCCACCCTCCCCGAAGCGCGCAGCCCTACGGATCCAACGCCACCCCCCGGCTCGCTCACTCCCCCACGCAGCGCGGCCCCGGGAGCCCAGCTCAGCGCCTCGCCCGCCGGTACCCCGAGCCCTGCCAGCGGGGCCGGGCTGCCAAAGGCCCGCGCGGGACAACCCAGGGGCGCGGCCCCGCGCCTCACCGAACTCGGCCACCAGGGAGGCCAGCCCGCCGTACACGAAGGGTTTCCAGTTCAGCGCGGACATCGCATGGCGGAGCGGGGCCCGGGACGGGACGGACACGGGACTTCACGTCACGGCGGCGCGCGCCAGATACGGACCGGTAACCGGCTTAGGGAGGACAGACTCAGCGCGGCAATGGACGCGCGTGCGCGGGGCGGGGTCCCGCGAGAGAGGCTGGGGGCGGGGCTAGGCGTCCTTCGGTCGCGCCTTCTTTACGCACAGCCGCGCGAGCGACGCCTCCGGGCACTAACGTAAGCGACCGCTGGCTGGAGATATGCGACGCTACAAAAGGGAGCAGGGCCACGCGAGGGCCGCCTCTTTCGATTGGACGATGCCCTTCGCCCAGCGTCGTGACGCACGGACCCTAATCCCTCTCCCCTTGTGTCGGGGCGGCTTTTACTTTTTTGGCCCAATCAGATTTCTCATGGGTGGTTGTCCTGGCAACGTGCTCGGCACGACCCACTCCGTTTTCTCCTCTGTCCAGACGGCGCTGGTGCTCCGAATCCGGGCGGGTCCCGGCCCCGCTGCGCGCGCCCAGGGGGCCGAGTGTCGCGGGAAGCCTCTTTTGCGCGTGAGGGAAAGGGGACAAATCCCGCCCCTCGCCCGTGGAGTCAGCGCTGGGGGCACAGACAGCTCCGCGTAGTAATGTGCTACTGGTCGCACTTATTGATACGTGTAGATTGTAAAAAACTGCTACTGTATTCAACTGCGACCTGATGATGCTTACATAGAATATCAAGGTTGGAAGGGACCTCAGGAGGACATCTAGTCCAACCCCCTGCTCAAAGCAGGACCAATCCCCAATTAAATCATCCCACAGATTTTTGTCCCATATCCCTAAATGCCCCCCCCCACCCACCCACCCACCCACCCACCCACTCACTCACTCACTGAACTCACAATCCTGGGTTTAATAGGCCAATGCTCAAACCACTGAGGTATCCCTCCCTACAGCTAGCAATTTCTTTCCTTACAGTATATGTGAAATTGCTATGTGCAAAAATGTCCTACCTGTAACAGTTACTGATATGTATAGATTGTAAGAAACCGCTTTTGTAAAAAGAAGCTAATTTATTTGTGAATACTTGAAAACTGTTAACATGTTTCAATTTTCTCTCATAGGTCATGTTTTCTAAACCTTAAATCTTTACAAACTTTGTAAGTGTACTTTATGCCATTATCTCCATCATTAAGATTTTGAATAGAAACATATCCCGAACTGATCCTTGGAGCACCCCATTCCTTATGCCCATCATATTTATTGTTATGTCCATCTAGGTTTCATTTCCATAGTTTGTTTATGAAAAGTTCATGGAAGACAATCAAAGTCTTACATCTACTGCTTGTAGGCTTGTTACACTGTTAAAGTTATCAGGTTGGTTTTACATGTGGGACTGCTTGAAATACCTTTTTTAGCAAAGTATGACAGGTCGCTGCTACGGGTAGCAGAGTTCTACAGATAGCATTTTCACACACACAGTTACGTGTATAAAACTGCAAACTATAGGGATGTGCTACCTGTAACACTGCAACATCAAGCAAATTCCTACAGCCAGCAGTTTCTTACACCATTAGTATGTGAGACTGCTATCTGTAGGAATTAAATACATCAGATAGCCTTAGTAAATTCTTACCATTAGCAGTTTCTGAGAGCTGCAAAGGGCCATACCTGTAAGCCTCATAGTGTTCTGAACAACAATTATTAGCTATTATGCTAACAGAAAGTGAGATAGATTGGGTACAAGCTAAAGATATGACAAGTCTTAACTCCTCTGCTGACTCCAGTGCAGTCTTCCGCAGTGAGTGGGGACTAGATGATGACTGGCAGTAGCACTAAGGCAAGGTGGGTTGAGAGGCTTGGGGGTTCCCCTTGGAGGGGAAACCCAGAATAAGGGGTTACTGCAGGGGCAGCACCCCAAGGTAAAGGGCATCGGGGTCCAGCAGGGAAATGGGTGCCAGTGGCAGGCGAGACGCTGGCCAATAGGAGGCGCTCTGTACACTGGAGAGCTAATACCCGAGATGACCAGCAGGCGGCGCTGCGCTGGCGCGTCTCAATCTTGCTACAGTACCATTGCATTAGAGGAGTCTGTGTTGCAAGCACTACCAGTAGTGCAATGTATGTGTAATATAACTATGTTAAAAACTCCCCCCTTAATCCTTATTTCCCAATTCATGAGGATAAAAGAACAAACACACCGGATACCAATAATATTCTAAACTTTAACTTTTCTTTGTGGGTCAGTTGGACAACTCTGTACAACCTAATGAATAAACAACTGACTGAAATCACACTGGCCCAGGTTCAGATACCCAGTTTGGCTATTTTACATCAGGGATCTGAAATATAAGGAGTATCTACACAAGCAGATCAAATTATAATGCACCATTGGTATGGCTATTCTTAAAGGATAGACCCCCTCCTCGGGATCTGGAAGCTGAAGTAGTGATCCCATAGGTTGAATCTTGGAGCTCCTGAACACCACAATGTTTAAGGTAAGTGACTAGATGTTAAGTCTTTAATGTCTTTACAGCTGCTGGTGATCCTGATCCAAGGACCTGGTCTTGTGCTCTTGCTCCAAAGATCCCACACTGTGGAAGACGACTCCACCTTGACTGTCTCTATAAAAAACAGCTGCCGAGCAATGGGTGTTTAGACTGTTTTTTTTCCCTCAAGATGCATGTGCCAAAGTTCTGAGGTAAGTAACTTTCTAGGAGACAGTTGGAACTGGTTCCAAATATCTGTTGGCATCTTTATGGTACTTGGATGGAAGGAAACGTCACTTATTTTTGGAGACCAAGCTGTCCTTTGCCTCAGACCCCTGATGGATACCTGAACTCCATTATGGAAAATGAGGTAATCTGTCCAGAACATGTACAAACAGTAGTAAATGTAATAACAGCTAAAAGTGCATAGAAAAATTTGTGATAAACATCAAAATGACTATGTTGAGAATGAAATGAACAAAAATCATGCAACACTTCTGGTCCAGGGGTAGCAAAGTATGACTGAGGGGGTACCTCTGGCATCATTTGCTATGTATGGCACAGGGCATCAGCCTGAGAGCACTGACATGTCTCATACTGAGGTAACAAACCTTTATGGATGATTGATGCCCTGTCAATTTTTTACTGCGCATGGATCTCAAACCCCGGACTATAGCGAGGGTCCGGTGTATATGTTAGTCAGCATGTATTGGTCAACATAAAGATACGTAATCCTAACTATACATATACAAAGATGGGGTCTAAATTAGCTGTTACACTCAAGAAAGAGATTTTGGAGTCATTGTGGATAGTTCTCTGAAATCGCCCACTCAATATGCAGCGGCAGTCAAAAAAGTAAACAGAGTGTTGGGAACCATTAAGAAAAGGATAGATAATAAGACAGAAAATATCATAATGTCTCTATATAAATCCATGGTACACCCACACCTTGAATACTGCATGCAGATGTGATTGTGTCCAATCTAAAAAAAGATATATTGGAATTGGAAAAGCTTCAGAAAAGGGCAAGAAAAAGGATTAGAGGTATAGAATGGCTTCCATATGAGGAGACATTAATAAAACTGGGACTTTTCAGCTTGGAAAAGAGGCGACTAAGGGGGATAGAGGTCTATAAAATCATGAGTGGCACAGAGAAAGTTAATAAGGAAGTATTATTTAGTGCTTCTCATAATACAAGAACACGAGGCCACCAAATGAAATTTATAGATAGCAGGTTTAAAACAAAACACAAGAAAGTATTTTTTTCATGCAATGCAATCAACCTCTGAAACTCCTTGCCAGAGGTTGTTGTGAAGGCTCAAAAGGGAGCTAGATAGATTCATGGAAGATAGGTCCATTAATGGCTATTAGTCAGGCTGGGCAGGAATGGTGTCCCTAGCTTGTTTACCAGAAGCTGGGATTGGGCGACAGGGCATGGATCACTTGATGATAACCTGTCTGTTCATTCCTTTTGGGGCACCTGCCATTGGCCACTGTCAGAGGACAGGATACTGGGCTTGATGGACCTTTGGTCTGACACTGAATGGCCGTTCTTATGTTCTTACGTTATGTTCAGCCAACCACATCTCTGGGCCATTATTCACTTGAACGGATTGATAGACCTGGTATATTTTTTCCAATATAAGTTTTAAATTAAAACAGCTTATTCAATCTAAAGTTTATTCTTTTCACTGTTTCAAATTGAGTGAAGATAGGAAACTTACTTAGCTGCCATTTGCTACAGCAAAACATCTAGATAATTTTATATTTTTTCTAATCAAGTATTGTGAAACATTTCAAACTCAGTAACAGCATTAAGACCTTCTTTCAGCACTACAAGTTCGGGGCTTGGGTGACTTCCATCCCCCCACTCTAGCAGCCAAATTCCAGCAACCTCACAGAGCCCAGTGGAGTATCTATTGCCTCCAAAGAGGAGTGAAGCTTAAGAAGCTCAGCGTGGTACGAGTTTGAGTGAGGGGAAAGCAAACCCACAAAAGACAGCAGAATCCATGAGTGTATTTGGACCCCACTGAGCAGGAGCTAAGTGGAGCTCAGAGAATGCACAATCCACTACAGATGGCATTGTGTGCTAGCACAGCTTGGAAAAGTAAGGTACGGATATTCGTTTAGTTGGACCCTAGCATACAGGAACAGCTGGGTGATATTTTCTGGGCTGTGTTACACAGGTGGCCAGACTGGATTGCCATAATGGTACCTTCTGGCTTCTAGACATTAGAACACTGCTCAGGAACAGGATATGAGGACCATGGCAGGTTTTACCATAAGGCAAACTGCATTTCTCTCCCTGTTCTCCAAAGAGTACAAGCTGTATTGGGTCTCTTCCCTCAAGGGTTTACAGGTAGCGCTTAAGACTGCTTTCAGACCCTTTAAATAAAAACATGCAAAATTAGAAGAGTATCTTCCAGCGCTTTGCTGGAATATAGCAAATACAGAAAACTATCAGTTACAGGGCGAGCTACATCTCTTACCCCACTCTGATCTCTGAAGGCACCCTTCTGAAGTCACAGACCTTTATCTTCCTTGAGGTGGACTCTGACAGTTCTCCTAATCTTAGGCCATGCCATGTGGTACACCACTCTCTGCATCAACTGGGCTTACCTAGCAGGTCTCACTCACTTGCAGTTCCTCCCTTCTGGAGCTCGTGAAAGCACAGAATACAGTGACTCAAAACATTCTCATTTTAAATCAAAAAGTATTGTTTAATCTTAACTGAAGGAACAAAGCATAGCATAGTTTTAAAAACAGAAATCTACATGCATGTCTATCTTACCTAGAGACCTGGGCAGGCCTACTTCAGATCCCTACCATCTGTTCTCCCATCCTTGAGAGACTGTCTTTGTAAAACCAGCCAAAGTTCTTTATTCTCAGTTCCCCAGACTGGGGCAGCCCTACCCCTTTGACAAACTCAGCAAGGGATTGGCGGTAGTCAGCCTCTTCTTAAATTAACCCCTTGTATTCATACAGCAAATCCCCTTACAGCAATCAGACACACATATAGTACAAACTATTGATAAGCAGCCCCAGACTAGTCACACACTCTCTTCTCAGGGGTGACCTGAAGTAGGCCATTTGTTCAAAGTAGTTTTATTATTCCTAGAATAGCAAAACAGCCATGGATGTGGAGGGAGGAGGTAAGTATTAAATGACATTTAAAACAAAAAGCTATCCTTACTCCACAGTGCAACACTTGGAAATTCATGGCAGTAGCAAACGGCTACATTAGAATTTCTCAGCTGACATAAATCCAGGTTATATGGACTACTGAAGACACATTCACCACTTGTGTCAGTCTAGGCAGGGAACCCTCACTAACAGAACTGATGACATAGGTTATTTCTGAGAACTACAGGGGCCAGCATGCTCTGCTTGACAACAATGAAGTGGCCAGACAAAGCTCATTACCTGCTTAACAACACAGGACATTTACTGTAGATAGCAACTTGAGTGTGTGCCCCAGACTCCATGCACTTCCACCAGCTAAGAAAACAGCAGAAGAATGCCTGGCTCTCTGGTCCTTGAGGAAGGACTGCAAGAACAAGGAGCAGAGATACCCTATTCTCCTCCATCAGTTTTGTGCTATTTCCCTGCACCCACAGAGGCATAAATGCTTGGAGTTTAGTAGGAGAGAGGCTTCGAGACAAGCTTAGCAATGGATTCAACAGGTGGGGTTTTCCTTCCCCTTCCAACTACTAGCTCCCCACAGTATTTCTCCACAGGGAGCACCAGTGGCCTAGAGTACTGCTCAGTCTGCAGCCACAAGACAGGCAGGTCAATAGCGGCTGGAGTCCCGATAGCTAGACAGCTCTCCTTCCCTGGCATGCTGGTCCCTGTTGCTTCTCTCCCATCGCTCTCTTGATCTAGTGCCCCCTAGATATTCCTCTTGTCTGCTGCTGCGGCCTTCCCCCTTTCTGTTCTTGTCTTCTGCCTTTTCCTCCTTCCAGGCGCCGCTCAGACTCTTCTGCTCCTGGTGCCCCTTGTCCCCTCGTCTCTCCACAGCTCTCTTGCGACACTGCTCTTGCTCAGGTTCCTCTTCCAGATAAGTCCTGCTTGCATGCTTTCGCTCAGACCCATTCCGGGACTGCTGCCTTGGGTTAGCATATTGGTCATAAGCAGAGTCTTCCTTTTCCTTCTTAATCCAGGCGGTGGGAGGTGGCTCTCCTGCAGGGAGGGCCCTCTTCACGCTTTGCAGGCCCCTCCTCTTCTCCTGCTCTCTTTTGCTCTTCACTTTATCTGAAATACAGATTGATCCCTGTGAGAAAGACTCACGCAAGCACTGCTTCAGCCTCAACCCTGCATGCTACAGCAGCTCCCCATGTTCCATTCACCCCAGAATGTTTTCCTTCCAATATTTCCAGCTCCTGACCACAGAAGGCTGCAGTCTCCCATGCTACCTTCACCCATCCTTCCCAACACTCCATGCTGTCAGCACCCCAATCAGAAAGCTCCCCCACCATTCCCTGATTTCACACTGCCCCTCCCCACCCCACATACCCAACCTGCTCAGCTAGGCTGAGCAGGCACATCTGCTGTACCAAGTATCTGAGTGCAGGGATTACCGCAGTCCATCCTTAACACATTTGTACTGGGTAAAACACTCACTTCTTCAGATGCATCTGAATCCTATGCCCAAATAAATCTGTTGGTCTTTAAGGTACCACCAGACTCCTTGTTGTTTTTGTGGATACAGACTAACATAGCTACCCCCTGATACTCGACATTTGTACTGGTTTTCTTTAATAAGAATTAAGATATCCACCCAGTGGGTGTGTTTAAGCTCTTTAGCTGTTCAGCTGTTACAGCCCCCAGGATCTGGAATAGGTGGGGGAGGGGGGAAGAGATCCACAGCCAGCAGAATGAGGACAGAAAGCAGGACAATGGATTCCCCTCGCAGGATGGCAAAGACTAGGTCTCCCCATACTGTTCCCATTGGCAACTGCTTGTTTGTGTTACTCGATGCCTTGCAGAATTGAGGAATTCTTCTGTGGTGTGTTTTGAGGATTAGGACTCTGGTAGGAACATGCTTCACCTTTATGCTTTTTCACTAGTCCCTCGCTGTCTTCTGAGGAAGAGTCAGATGAAATAGGTGGAGTTTTAGCCCCACAGCCTCTCTCACGTAGAACTTTTGTTACATCATCTATATCCTCAGAGTCCTTTGGAGGGCGATAGTTAGCGACATGGTCCACCCGAATTGTCCTTCCTTTTATCTATACAAAGGAAAGGCTGGATCATTAGTAAAGCTGTCAATAAGCCCACAAGGCTACAAAAAGTACACAGCACACAGGCGAAAGCCACAGAACTTGGGCTCAAGACCTCCTGCTTTCACAGTGCATGACCAGCCTCCCTCTTTGTGATTACATTGGAAGGGGTCCTGTTACAAGCCCCCTGTCATAGAGAACATGCCTTGCCCCAGAACTTAAAGTAGACATATTCAGACACCAGAAGGCCAGATCAGTCTAGCCATAGTTTGAAACATCCCCTATCTAAGCAGAGGCAGCCATGAGCTCCCCCTACCCTTGCACCCCTCTCCACCACAGCATCAGAGGACTGTGGGTGACATGCCACCTTCCATGGCCCTCCACATTGGGTAAAATACTCCTACATACCAAAAAAGTTATCACTAATATACTTGCAAAATAATGAGTGAACCCTCAGTGCTGTGAGCAAAAGGGCTTTGCAAAGAAGAGTACCCAGCAAGAGCCCAAAAGCCAGGGGAAGACTCCGGGGACAGTCACGTCAGAGGGGTTTCCTTGCACAGAGAAATAAGATGCCAGCAAAAAGTATAAAAGGGGAGGTGGGTCCTAATCCCTGGAGTTGGATAAGAACCAATATATACATTAGGGAGAAACAAGAAGCAGAGAGGGAGGATCTGCATTGCTAGCCCTCAAAGAAAGTCTGTGAGACTGACAGAACTACACGTCAGTTCCAAGGCCCAGGATATAGCAGCTTTTGTGAAGCAGGGTTGCAATGACACTCAGAGCAGGTATGGTGCTGGTTTGGAGAATGAGTAGCTCCATGACCAGAAAGAGAGAAACCCCATGACTCTCACGGGGACCAAGGCCAACAAAGTTGTATGAGGCAGTGGGTGCCAAAAGAAGTCCAATGCGCCCACTGATAGAGGGAGTGTTAGCTGCAGCTGGCTTACAAAAGCTTCAGAAACACTAGCAGACACAAGGGAACAAGGAGGAAGTTTATTAAAGAGATTGAGAGCTGCTCTGCGTAAGGACAGTCACAGTGATAGAAGAACAGCAACAGTGTGATCAGAGCACTGAAGTTCCATCAGCAGAAGCAGCTGCTTGGAACTGTGGCCTGGGGAAGCTTCTGCCTCACAGTGATTTTTTGGAGGCACACTTTATTCCGCATGTTGATAAGATGTTCAGAAAGATCTTATCAGATGTCAACGGCATTCTCCTTGGAAAGCAAAAAGATCTTTTGCTGAAGAGTTCAAGGGGGGACGGGCGCAAAAGGAAGGAGGTTGCGGGGGCAGGGAGGAGGCTGAAAAAAAGCCACCTCTGACCCCAGTACTAGAGGAGCTTCAATGTGGTAGGGAGGAAGAAGGCGCCTGCTTCCACAGCAGGAGCAGACAGACTGGACAGGATCCTCCTTCAAGGTCACATTGTGGGGCCACATTGTGAGGCCAGCTGTCCAAAGGGCTGATGCTAAGGTGGAGAGCGGCATAAATGCCTGGGATCAGACACAGGCTCCCTTCACTATTCTACTCACTCCATCTCCTGCTCCATACCTGAGCTGCCCTAGGTGGATAGCTGGAGACAAGACCCCTTTGAGAGTTAGAGAGGAAGTTGCACGCTAGAGGAAAGGACCCTGAAGGCTGGATCTAGCCCATGTACCATATTGGACATCTCTGCTCTTGTGGCACTAATATACTGCTGTAATTGCCTCTGCAGACACTATGGGAGCCACAAGTGCTTCTAGCTGTACACCTCTGGACATGGACAGAATGGTGAACTGGAGCTCTGAGTGCCCTAATGTCATGGCAAATAACAGCCCTATCCTAGCAGCCAATCTGGGCACAGACAGGACTTTATTTAAAGGCACGTCTTTTTTCTTTGACATACCAACCTTGATCCCATTAAAGTTGTCAACAGCAAGTATGGTGCTTCTCTGATCTTCGTAGCAAATAAAACAGAAGCCTTTCGATTTTCCAGTCTTTTTATCTCGCACCAGATTAATGTTCACAATTTCTCCATATCTAGAAAGAAAAAAAGTGTAGTCACAAATGCTTAGTCTTAGCACCAAAGGCCAGGGAAATGACAATTCCATGGAAAACCTAATAGGAACAGTGCAACAGAGAAGGAAAAGTCACCAGCCCTCGAGATTCATCCTGCAGTAATGGAGGGTGAAGGAGGAGGGGCGGTCTCTGAGAGACGACGTGTCATGCAATACCAAGGCATATCACCAACCATTTGGCCTCATGCTGCAACCCCGCTAACCTGAGAATGAAATTAAATTTCACTTACTGTGAAAACACGCAGATGATATCACCTTCTGTCAACTCATAGGGGAGACCTCCTGCAGAGAAGGAAACAGATATTATGCTGCTAAACAGAACAGGACTGCAGTTCAGCCTTTCTTCTTGGCCTTGAGGATTACCATGCCAATCCTCTCAACCCAATGAGCTCCTCTGGCTCCCATATTCTACGCAACAATTCTTCAAATATTTAAGTCACTTGATTGAGTCAGAACAATGTCATAATGCTAAAGAAGTCCTATAGAACTTCCTTAAATGCATAAAACAATCTTAATTTAGACCCCAGTCTAGAAATTAACACTAGACACATGAAAAAATTTGGATTAACCTCATTATACAGAGAATCAGATTTTTAGAAGAACTCAACATCCAACGCTTTTAATTCTTTTAAAAATCTAACTCCCACTGGTGGGGCTGAGAATCTGGCCAATGTATACAACATGGACAAGTTAAGGCTGATTTGACAGCTTTAACTTTGCATTTCCTGATGGGTGCGTTTGATTTTGTATCCTCAATGTTTCTGCTGATGCAAGTTTTTCATTTAGTTTGGTTTTTTTAGAAAAAAGTTAGGAAATCCCCATAATGTAACACTAAGGAATAGAAGAATTGTATTCTGCAGATTTCTTTAGGCATTAATCTTCACCACTCTAGAAAACTAGTTACAGCACTATCGTCTTAAGCTTTTGTTTCTTCAATGGCATCCCAAGCAGTTAGGCAAATTATTGAAAGAGTAATGTGACATTTCATCCTCACGACCCCTCAGTAAAAGTATTCCTCACTGGTGATTTATTCACTCAACTTCAGACATTTGAGTTACCTGAAGGCCAAGAGAGCCTGATGTACATTTTGAAAAGGGACATTGTCAGCCTGAATTGCTTTGAAACTACTTTAAAATACCCTTTAATAGTACACCCAGGACTTTAGAAATGGTTACGTGTTTCTGCTTTCCTCAGCACGTTCAGGAGGATTTTATGGACTTTTGCTTCTGCACTTCTGCAACTGTTCCTCTCTCTGCACACCCCTGCCTGTAGCTTTATTGCTGCTGTTATAGCAGAGCGTGCAAATGAGCAACGTCATTGTTCTAGTGCAGGAAAAAGACACTGCACTGTGTGTTTAAGTGCACTGAGAAGACAAGGATATAAAGGGAAAGAATAGAGAACAAAACATAATAGTCAGTGGATCTGTGCTACACCTTGATTTTTAAACGTGTTTTGGGAGGTATCCCTTCAGTGTCCTAGACCAGCGGTCTTCAAAGTTTTTCCTCCGCGGCCACTTTTCGCGGAGGAAAAACTCGCGCGGCCCCCGGGGGGGTACGTCCGCCAAAATGCTGCCGCAGAAAGCGGAAGCTTTCGCTTTCCACAGCAGCTTTCAGCGGTACAAAAATAGACTGCCTGGGAATTCGGCGGTCTATCAGTGGCAGCGCCAGGGTCTCGTGCACCCCCGGGGGTGGTCTCACGCACCCCCGGGGGTGGTCTCACGCATCCCAGTTTGAAGACCACTGTGCTAGACCTCCAAGAGGTCCCATTCTTGCTCAAGGACAGGCCACATGGGCTCAACACCTCCTAGACTCAAACCTCTGGGCTCCAGCAGTCCTGTTTCCCTTCCCCCACTCCCATGAGCATTGCCCAACAAATCCAACTGAACTAGACTCTTGTTCAAGAGACTTTTCCCCTGTTCAGGGATCAGTGCATCTCAGCAAGTATTTGCAGTGACACTAGGCTACCTTTCAAAACAGAGTAGGATTTATTAGTCAGCTGGAACACAGTATCTCGAAATCTGTAGATTAGTGAAGAGAAGCAAAGGTTAAGACATAGTCAGTCCATACTGGCCAATGATATGTTTCCTTTGAGCCACGAAGCCATCTTGGTTTCCTTTCTTTGTCTGCCCCTTTGTCTTAGGTCCAGGGAAGCCCGTTGTCTCACTGAGCCCAGTATTCTTGACCACCTGCTGTCACTTCCCTACATTGTCTTCCCAGCTAATCTGGGACCCTCCCATTGATAGCTGTCAACTGTTCAGACACTGGGGTTTCCATTGTCTCAGTTAATTGATATGAGTTGGTCCCAGTCAATCCTGAACAACCCACAACACCCCAGACAGTTACATGACAAAACACCTCAGGTCTCCTGCATGCATCACTGGGGTACGTCTTCATGGCAGCGCTTTAATGTTGATGTGTAGTCGCAGAACCAGCGCTGGGAGAGAGCTCTCCCAATACTGTAAAAAAATCATCCCCACAAGGGGAGCACAGCTCCCAGCGCTGCTGCACTGTCTACACTGCCACTTTACAGCACTGAAACGTGCGTCACTCAGGGATGTGTTTTTTCACACCCCAGAGCCAGAAAGTTTCAACGCTGTAATGAGGCAGTGTAAACAAAGCCTGAGAGAAGAGGGAAACTAAGATGCATATTAGAATCATAAAAATATTACCAACATTCCCACACTGGTCACAGTACAAACAAATATTTTGCATTGAAAGTGTTATTTTCATTAGTAATAATATTTGCATTATGGCAGTGTGTAAGGATCCGTCATAGATCAGGTCGCCACTGTGACGGGTCCTCTACAGACACAGGACAAAAAGACAGTCACTGCCCCCAATTTAACACAAGACAAGAGACAACAGATGGACAATAAACGGATGTGGGAGAACTAGATAAACTTCCTTGGAAAATTATTCGTAAGTGAAAAGGAGGAGTTAAACTGAAAGTGACCTTACACCCTTACCCATAGCGTTAGTTACACTGAAGCCTTTAACAATCCATTCAACAACAGGGCATGACGTTAGCGGAGAGACGATGGGGTGTACACTTCTAACGAGGGTAGTAAAATCATTTGCTGGCCAGAAGAAAGGGTATTGGACTGAAGCAGTCAGGGTACGTGTGGAGGATGTACAGGTTAGTTAAGCAGCTGTGACTGTGGTTGTTTAAGGGACTTGTATACTCAGCTTCAGTTATGCAGGGTGCAGTTTACAGATAAATTAGAGTTGTGGATGTTCAGTTTAAGTCAATGGGATCCACGGGTGCACCAACTCTGAAAAATCAGGGCCTTGGGATATGTGTCCTCACTGTCCTAAGAGTTAGCACTGTGTAGAGAGGTACTTGCAGGACATACAGGTAGCTTAGTGGAAGTGCCTCTTGTGGAAAGCAAGTATTGAGGTAGCCAAGCCATCTGCATGACACAGAGAGACAGATGTGCAGAGAGTTCGAGGTTATTACACCTTCTGAGGGAGCGGAAAGAACATCCTGCAGCAGAGACTGGCTATACTGCAAAAAGGACATAATGGGGAAATGCTATTTTATCTCAAACAGAAAAAACCCAGCTAGGAATAACTGCCTTTTTCCAGCCAATGCAGGCTGAATGGATGAAGAAAAACCAGTGGCAGTTGACAACATGCGGATAAGAGAAGTGGTTCAAGATCAGGAATCCAGAGTTGAGGAACAGAAGGGATTACACTTTCACAGAAGCAGGGGAACATGTCCATGACAGCATATCCAAATATGAAGTTCATAACCTGAACCTGGGTGAGCTAGGAAAAAGTCTTGAAGTCTTGAGAAAGGATGAAATCTTAGAGATGCTTATTTTTGAGCCTCTTTGGGCCTAAAGCACATTAAGCCAGCATAATCCATCCCCTGAGCAATATACCAGAGAGGAAGACCCTGGGAGTGCTTCCACCCACAACATGTTCTCTCAGTGCCTCTCAACAGAGACTGATGTGACAGCACCCAGCAACAGGGGAATAGACTTCACCCGGCGTTCAACCTCCAGAGCTGACTCACAGGGGTCATGATACAGGAACTGAGGGAACCAGCACCAAGATTGCTGTACCAAGCACATACCCACAAAGATCCAGGCACTATCACTGTACTCTGCATGCCAGGACACCTTCTCCTGTACGCCCAGCTCAGCCTCCCGTTGGTTCAGCTCATTGATCAGTTTCACCTTCGTCAGGGGGCTGCAGGGCAAAGGCCAAACAGTGACCAAGGTATGGACATCCCTGTTCAATGCCTCCCTCCACACACAGCCCCTCCACCCCCTCATACAGCCACCCACAAACACCCCCCGTATCCCCTATGCAGCTCCCCGCCCCCCCACATATCCCCATGCAACCGCCCACAAACAGCCCCCATACCACCGATGCAGCCTCCCGCCGACCACATATCCCTGTGCAATCCCCACAGACAGCCCCCGTATCCCCTACGCAGCTCCCTGCCCTCACATATCCCCCCATAGCCTCACAAGCGGCCCCACCGGCAGAACGGGCCACCCCCAACCTACTTCATCGTGGTAATTACAAGGCCCCAAGCACAGGCGCATGCGCATTTCGCGGGAACTTCGACAGAGCAGCGCGCACCCTTGTTCGTCGCCACTTGCGGGGCAGGGGGGCGGAGCTTAAAGGGGACGGTTGAACTCGCGCGGTTTGCCACCGGCCTCTCCGACCAGGTTCCTCAGGGCGCTGGGAGCGCTGCGTGCCCAGGGGCTCGCCCAGAGCCAGTCATCGCCGACGTGGCGCCGGCAGGGGCTGAGCTGGGCGACGTCCCGTGGCACAAGGATGCCGCGCTGGCTGAAGCCTGCGCCGTGGGCACGGCTGAGGGGAACGCGGCGGGGGGCCCCACAGGGCTGTGTGCCTAGAGGGCTGCGAGCGGATTGCGGGGGCTGGGTGTCTAGGGGGTGAGGGGGGTTGGCTGGGGGCTGGGGGAGGCAGGGGGCTCAGGGTGAGGCTGGGGGTTCCTGGGGGGCAGAGGAGATTGTGTGGTGGGGGGAGGGTTCTGGGGTGGCAGGGAGCGGGGACTGGTGCCTGTGGGAAGTGGGGAGACAGTGGTACCCCCAGTTCGCTCTCATGCCTACAGACCCGTGGGTACCAGGTGCCTAGTACAGGGGCACAACCAGAATTTTCCTAAGGAGGGGGCTGAGAGGCCTGGGTTCCTTCTTTGCACTGCCATGACCAACCTTTCTCCTCCCCTTCCACCAGAGAAACCAGCATGGTGAGAACTCTTCCCCCATCCCCTTTCCTCACACCAGAGACCCAGACTAACTGAGATCTCTTCCCCTCCAATCCAAAAGACTGGGACCAGCCAGGAACTCCCTCCCCATCCCCCTTGTATTAATTCTCAACCAGGGATGTGCATTCCCCTGGGGATACACAATGTTTTCTAGGGGGTACATCAATTCATCTACATCAGTGTTTCTCAACCTGGGGGTTGTCACTAAGTGGGGGGGTCCACAGGAGAGGTTTAGGGATGATGCAAGTGGAGGGCTGGTGCTAGGGGGTGGCAAACAGGGTAATAGTCCTAGACTCCACGCAAAGCTCAGTTACATGCTTGCCCTGGGCAGCAAGGCTCAGGTTTCAGACTCCTGAATCAGGAACTGTTGAGAACCCCTTAGATGGAATATATAGGCCCAGAGAGTCAGAGGTGTTGACATGACCTGTCATTGTCCAACGTTAAGCAGTGTTAAACATGGTTTGGGGTTTGGTATACAGAGACATCGGCCTGGTTAGTGTCTGGACAAACATGCCATTAAACATCCTTGTAACCTTTTATTAAAAATCCAGAAAGGGAAAAACAGTTAAAGCATTTGAAATGTTAAGTATTAAGTAAGGCTTTCAGTTTAACAGCATATCTTGTTCCTATTTCTTTTCCCTAAAGCTGGACAGAGTTTTTAGCAGGAAACACTCACTTGTTTCTTAGGGGTTTTGAAAATGGTAATTACTCTCCTTTCTGGGGAAAAAAAGAAAGTTGGGTAGAGATGGGCTTGGTTGTTGATGTTGTTAAAGTTTGATCCCATTTCCTAGAAGAAAAAACATGACAAACAAACAAAAGACGAGAGAAAAGAATAGTAAAGATTGAAAATGCAGCTTCTGCCTCTTATAACCTCGCTGCTGGAAAAACACAGGCCCAGCACATGGTTTGATCAGTTGCTGCAAGACATGGCAAACTTGTAACAGCATTGGACTGTTTAGCGCATTGCTTTTAGCTTCCTCTTTCTAGTCACAGTCTCACAGTAGTGTTGTAACATACAATCTTGGCTTGGCCAGGCTCTCATTAGACAGAAGGAAAACAAAGAGGGGGATAGGAATGAAAAGAAATAAGGTAGGGAAGGAAAAAGACACATTGTGGGGCAGAAAAACAAAGTCTTTCAACCCAGCCAAAGCCAGTGGATGTGGTGATGTCATCTGGGTCCTGCTGGCATGGTCTGATCAGGACATCTCTCAGAATTGGTATTAAGGTCTGGCATCTCAGGAGATGGTGAGGGTGGCAGCTGGGCTGCTGAAGTTCACTCCAGTAGCCAGTTTTTCTCCCCCAAAGTCTTTAAGGACCCCAGAAGGGAGTGATTGATGGAATAGCCTGTCCTTCATTGTTTTGTTCATCAATTAGGCCTAATCTCTGATGCAACAGTTTTAGTGCATTGATATTTTGGTCTCTTGCAAGTTGCTGTTCTTTTTTTACCAGGCATGATCTTAACACTGTGAGTTATAACCACCAGCCTTTTTGTTTGAATTAGTTCAGTATTGCTGACTGTCTTTTGCATGTTTTCCTGTCTACAGGTGCTATAGGTTATTGTGACATTTTATGAACTTACCCTAATTGTGAGTCCACATGTAAGAAGTGAGTAAATTTGTAAGCCCAGTAATCACACCTCCTACTGATGAGGCCCAAACCAGCTTCTCCTTCCCCTCTTCACCCCACCAGAGAAACCCAGACCAACCAGGCCCTGCCCTCCCCTGTCTGGCAGAGGCTGGGGAGGCTGGGACCCCTGGGTTTTCTGCCAAGTTGCCCCACCCCATACTTATTGGGCCCAGTGTGACCATTGCAGCTAGAGGCTCCAACATGTTCTCTGCTGCTTCCCAAGCATCAAAAGTAATAAGCTAGGCTGTGGCTGCCACATGCCGCTGCCTACAGCTGTATGAGTGACCACACCAACCATCCTCTCCCTCCTTCCAAATCCAGTGCCCCCTAACTCCAAGCAAGATTGGCTGTTGGGAACTTTAGCTAGGACAAAAGCAAAAGCTTCTAGAATAAGAACATAAGAAAGGCTGTACTGGGTCAGACCAAAGGTCCATCCAGCCCAGTATCCTGTTTACTGACAGTGGCCAATGCCAGGTGCCCTGGAGTGAGTGAACCTAACAGGTAATGATAAAGTGATCCCTCTCCTGCCATCCATCTCCATCCTCTGACAAACAGAGGCTAGGGACACCATTCCTTAGTCATCGTGGCTAATAGCCATTAATGGACTTAACCTCCATGAATTGATCCAGTTCCCTTTTAAACCCTGTTATAGTCCTGGCCTTCACAATCTCCTCAGGCAAGGAGTTCCAATGGTTGACTGTGCACTGTGTGAAGAACTTCCTTTTATTTTTTTTAAATGTGCTGCCCATTAATTTCATTTGGTGGACCCTAGTTCTTATATTATGGGAACAAGTAAATATCTTTTCCTTATTCACTTTCTCCACACCACTCATAATTTTATATACCTCTATCACATCCCCCCTTAGTCTCCTTTTTTTCCAAGCTGAAAAGTTCTAGCCTCTTTAATCTCTCCTCATATGGGACCCATTCCAAACCCCTAATCATTTCAGTTGCCCTTCTCTGAACCTTTTCTAATGCCAGTATATCTTTTTTGAGATGAAGAGACCACCTCTGTATGCAGTATTCAAGATATGGGTACACCATGGATTTATATAAGGGCAGTAAAATGTTCTCTGTTTTATTTTCTATCCCTTTTTTAATGATTCCTAACATTCTGTTTGCTTTTTTGACTGCTGCTGCACACTGCATGAATGTCTTCAGAGAACTATCAATAATCACTAGATCTTTTTCCTGATTAGTTGTAGCTAAATTAGCCCCCATCATATTGTATGTATAGTTGGGGTTACTTTTTCCAATGTGCATTACTTTACATTTATTCACATTAAATTTCATTTGCCATTTTGTTGCCCAGTCACTTAGTTTTGTGAGATCTTTTTGAAGTTCTTCACAGTCTGCTTTGGTCTTAACTATCTTGAGCAGTTTAGTATCATCTGCAAACTTTGCCACCTCACTGTTTACCTCTTCCTCCAAATCATTGATGAATAAGTTGAATAGGATTGGTTCTAACACTCACCCTTGGGGAATCCCAGTAGTTACCCCTCACCATTCTGAAAATTTACTTTTTATTCCTACCCTTTGTTCCCTGTCTTTTAACCAGTTCTTGGTCCATGAAAGGACCTTCCCTCTTATCCCATGACAATTTAATTTACACAAGAGCCTTTGGTGAGGGACCTTGTCAAAGGCTTTCTGGAAATCTAAGTACACTATGTCCACTGGATCCCCCTTGTCCACGTTTGTTGACCCCCTAATAGATTAGTAAGACATGATTTCACTTTACAGAAACCATGTTGACTTTTGCCCAATAATTTATGTTCTTCTATGTGCCTTACAATTTTATCCTTTACTATTGTATCAACTAATTTGCCCAGTACTGACATTAGACTTGCCGGTCTGTAATTGCTGGGATCACCTCTAGCACCCTTTTAAAATATTGGACTGGAGTGGGAGCAGCGATCGGCCGAACCTGCGGACGAAGCAGGTAAACAAACCAGCTGGGCCCGCCAAGAGTGCTTACCCTGCGGTGCCGCATGCCACGGTTGCTGATCCCTGACCTAGTTTCTGTGCATGATACTGTATGTGCCTGCTGGGGAGACCTTCCTGTAATGAACAGACATAGAAAGAGATCAGGACCTGTTGCTGTCTACCTCACACAGAACACTAGCTGCTGAGACTCTGCACAAGAACTTCTTGTCTCCCTTACTCCACAAGCATACAAATAGCCAACCAGAGTATTAACATTCCAGACCCCATAGCCCCAGATACCTCTCACCACACAGCTACTTTGCTCTAGTTTCCTTGGCTTAACAGCACTACAAAAACATAGCAGTGGCTGTTTAGTGAAATCCTCCCTGTGAACCCACATAGGCCCTATTGGTGCATTTATCTGGTTGGTGTAGCCTGTCGGGATTTGGACACCCAATTCTCATTAGATGTAATGGAATTCAGACAGCTTTGAAAATCACCTTGAATATCTAAGGTCCCTCAGTTAACACTGAGCATTGGAGTCTTCATTGCTGACATGCCAAGAGAGGTTGTAAGATGGGGTGATGGTGATGCATTTAGATAATAGATGTAAATGACATCAGTAGCACTGAAAATCAGACTGAAAAAAAAAAACCCTCAGAGTTTGAGGCCAAAGATTTATTCCTCAGATTAATTATTTTTAGCAGATGATGATCTCACCATTGCTATGTTTGAGTCACCAAGCTGTGAGTAATGTGACTAACACCAGACCAGGGTGCTGTCCTTGTCTCCTAGCACTGGTAGCCCTAGACACTGAGGTTCTGATTGCTACTGGGATTGCTCAATCTGCTTGTTTCCTTGACATCTGGGAATATTCCTCCATAGCACAGCTGATTTAACAGCAGGGGTTAGCTCCAGGCTCAACCTGAAAGCACCAACTTCCTTTCTACAGTGTGCAGGGCTAGGAGCTTAGGCA
Source organism: Dermatemys mawii (assembly GCA_007922305.1). Classification (NCBI taxonomy): domain Eukaryota; kingdom Metazoa; phylum Chordata; order Testudines; family Dermatemydidae; genus Dermatemys; species Dermatemys mawii. The sequence goes on along the minus strand of ML677377.1, from coordinate 1,693,116 downwards.
TTTTTAATCATTAGACTGTCCTTTTCCAGGGACATAAGGTGGATAAGGTAATATCTTTTATTGGACCAACTTCTATTTGTGAGAGAAACAAACTGTTGAACTACACAGAGCTCTTCCTCAGCTCCAGAGGAAGAGCTCTGTGTAATTTAAGTTTGTCTCTCTCACTAATAGAAGTTGTTCTAATAGAAGATATTACCTGACGCTCCTTATCTTTCTAATATCCTGGGACCGACATAGTTATAACATTTCTCCAGAGAAGGAAATATTTTAATTCATATTATTATAGCAATGTCCTCCATATGCTTAGAGAAAAGAATAAATCACTCATCCCTCCACAGCAACACATGAGACACCTGGAACATGGGCAGCTGTATAGCAGCAACGCTACAGGATAGGAAATAAAGACTCTTGTATTTATCTAAAACTGCAAAGGGAACATTAGTTAAATTAATAGATTCCAAGGTCAGAAGGAACCATTGTGATTATCTAGTCTGACCACCTGTATAATACAGGCCAGAGACTTTCCCCACAGTTCTTAGAGCAGATCCTTCAGAAAAATATCCCATCTGGACTTTAAAATTGTTGGTGATGGAGAATCTGCCATGGCTGTTGTTAAATTGTTCCAATGGTTAATTACCTCTTGTGACCAATGAAGTAGGAGGACCAAGCCAGTTAGCTATAAAATCCCTCTTAGTAGCTATTCTCTACTTGCTTTACCTGTGAAGGGTTAAAAGTCTCACTGTGATGCATAGGTAAAAGGGAGTGGGCACTTGGTCAAAAGAGCCAATGGGAACACTAGAACTTTTTAAAATGAAAACAAGACTCACCTTTTGTCTGGGAAGAAGCGATGCTGTAATAAGCTTTGGGCCAGTATGAAAAAACAACCAGTATCATACCTAGAAACTACTCATCTAAAATGCCAGATATGTAAGTACATTAGGAAATGACTAAAAAGACACTGAGGTTTATCCCTTTTATTTTTTTATGGCTTGTGGATTCCTCTGTGCTAACCCCTGGTGCTTTTGTTTTGCTTGTAACTTTTAAGCTGGACCTCAAGAAAGCTATTTTAAATGCTTTATTCTTGTATTTGCTCTTTTTAGATCTAGCAATAGCCTGAGTTTTCAGATGCATTTTCTTTCTTTTTTAATAAAATTTACCCTTTTTAAGAACAGGATTGGTGTTCTGTGTCTTAAAAGGTTTGTCCATATGTTTGAATTTTTTTATTAGTTGGTGGCAACAGCTGATTTTCTTTCTCAGCTTTTCCCTGGAGTAGGGGAGGGATGAAAGGGCTTGAGGGTACCTCACAGAAAGGAATTCCCAAGTGCATCTTCCTGGGTTCTCAAAGGGTTTTTGCACTTGGGTGATGGCAGTATCTACCCATCCACGGTCAGAGAAAAGCTGTAATCCTGGGAGTTTAATACAAGCCTGGAGTGGCAAATATTGATTTCTAGAGTCCTCGCGGCTCCCACCTTCTGCACTTGAAGTGCCAGAGTGGGGAATCAGTCTTACCACCAGTGTTGAAAAGTTATGCATTATTTCCGGTCTGAATGTCTAGTTTTAACTTACAGCCATTGGATCATGTTATACTTTTCTCTGCTAGACTGAAGAGCCCATTATTAAAGATTTGTTCCCCACGTAGGTATTTATAGACTGTAATCCAGTCACCCTTTAACTGTTTCTTTGTTAAACTAAATAGATTGAGCTCTTTGAGTCTATCACTAGAAGTCGTGTTTTCTAATCCTTTAATCATTCTTATACCTCTTCTCTGAACCCCCTGCAATTTATCAGCATTCTTCTTGAATTGTGGATGCCAGAAATGGACACAGTATTCCACCAGCTGTAACACCAGTCCCAAAGACAGGTAAAATAACTTCTCTACCCCTGCTCAAGATGATCCTGTTTATGCATCAAACGATTGCATTACCCCTTTTGATCACCGCATCACACTTAGAGCTCATGTTTAGATGATTATCTACTCCCCCAAAAACGCTTTTTCAGAGTCACTGGTTTCCAGGATAGAGTCCCACATTTTGTAAATATAGCCTACATTCTTTGTTCCTACATGTACACATTTACATTTAGCTGTATTAAAATGCAAATTGTTTGCTTGCGCCCACTTACCCAGCAATATAGATCATTCTGTATCAGTGACCTGTCTTCATTATTTACCACTCCCCTAATTTTTCTGTTGTCTTCAGCCTTTATCGGTGATGATTTTATGTTTTGTTCTAGGTTACTGATTATATCAAATAGGATAGGGCCAACAACGGATTCCTGCAGGACCCCATTAGAAACATACCCACTGGATGATTCCCTATTTCTAGTTTCATTTTGAAACCTATCAGAGTTAGCTAGTTTTTAATCCATTTAACGTGTGCCATGTTATTTTTAGATCTGTGATGGTCTGGTCAGTGAAGGATGCAATCCATGCCAGTGAGGGGCTCTGTCACCACCTGTCCTGTAACACTGTGTTCCTCACTGCTTTGCTGCTGTAGCTCCCAACCTGGGCTGCTCCCACCTAGCCTACTACTATGCAGATCACACCCTGAGTGTCCGTGTGTAGCTATAACCCTGGTCCAGTAGCTCTGACCGCAGCAGCCTGCAAGCAACACACTAATCACTCACACTCTGGGTTCTACCAGCTTTGTTTACAACTAGCAAGATGAGCCCAACACACTCCCAGTCCTGAATTTCCCCAAAGCTATGTGCACTGAAGTGTTAGCCCTCTCCTGGATAGCTCAGAGAAATAATGAGGTTCATTGCTCCTGTAAAGAGATAAAACCACATCACAGCTTACTATCTTAACTGGGAGTAAATACATCCTTCCCTTTAAACACAGTTTAAAGCTGGTTTATGGTAAGAATGAAAAATTTAATAACAAAACATTCATAGGATTAAGTGACTTCATGTACAAGGAATTAAGAAAAAGTTACAACAAAACAAAACCTAATTCTGAAAGTCCAAAACTTATTTGAGCAAGGTACAATCTTTGCCTAAGCAGGTTTCTCGCCTATATTCAATTCCCAGATACTTCACCCTCTCTCCTTAAAGGATCCACCTTTCTCAGCTCACAAGAGCTCTGTTTCCATAGGTCTGTCTAGCGATGAATGCTGAAGGTGGCTTCTGCCTTTGCTTATATTTTCCAAAGTTCCATGAGCTTTCAGGAAGCAGGAAGACTTCAGGCTGTTCTTTCTTTTCTGTGGGCTTCCTATGCCTTTGTATTCCACTATGCATGATTTACATAAAATAAAGATAAATAGTTGTGACATTCCCTCCTGGTTAGGCAAACTGTACAGCATAATATATAAGTGAGTATCCATAAGTTCTTATAGTGTTAATATGTACAGTTCATAATATTAAACACTGGTGTGCCATTAGCTATCAGAAAGTACCTCACTCTATTACTATATTATAAACATGTATATTGTATACAATCAGTTGCTTATCACTTGAGGTTCAGCCCTCCTGTTTTCATAGACCCGTAAGCCTTTGAAAAGTAAAACCCACATCAAGCTTCTCTGCTCTGATGGGTGTAGATGCCAGGCTGTCTTCCCCTCTGCTTGTTATGTGCGAAGTTTGCCTTTCACCCCTTGTTAGCTTGATGACTGTTTATGTGATAAGTAACTACATTCTTATTGTCTTTCAAAATGTTTTGGAAGTAAATATCCAATGGAAAAACCACATTCCTTTGTTTAGGGTAACTCCTCTTTGACTGGCAAACACATTTGAAGAACTATAATTTCAGTTTATGTCCATAATTTTACATCAATTGCTTGCATCTACATTACACAATATTAACCAGAGTTATGAGCTATCCAATGACAATCTGTATCTAAAAGGTGTCCTGTAGTAATCATAGTGAGTTGGAATACACTGGGCTGATCAGGTCAACTGAAACGCACTGCTAGAGAGCAGAATGCCACTTTCTCTCTGCCCTAGGGCTGTTCTTAATGTCACAATATCCTTCTAGGGTTTTTATAAAATCAAAATGTCATGCATAACCAGAAAGAAGCTGAAGATTTTATCCTGACAGGAATCTTACGGAGAGCAAGGAGTGCAAGTCAGCCCATCCTGCACAGTGGGGGCATTCAGCTATTGTAGAACAGCTACAAAGATCCCTCTCACCACAGCATCAAAGAGTCAAGTCTCAAGGCATGACAGCAACATGCCCTTTAAACTTTACCTAGGGTTAATCTCTCACATCGGGAGATGAACAGCCAGCCTGAGGCTTTGCTGAGAGTTCCAGTCCTAGCCAAGACCCCATTTCTACAAACTATAATTATTCTGAATCCTCTGGTGATAGGCAAAGACAGACTCAAAGCAGACATCAGTGATACAAATTTAATTTTGTTAACATTAATTTATAGTGAAACAAGCAGGTGTCAGTCTTATACAGGCACAAACCCTTCCCCCCCCTTCCGCAATATTAACCTAGACTTCACAGCCTCCATTCAGCAGGGGCAGGAATTTTTGTTAGCATCTTGTGTGAACTCCAGTTTCTGCACTTTCCCCTGCTGCCTCTCCATATCCCGATAGAGCAGGGACTTCTGGGCCTTCAACCGGCAGGCCAGGCACATGAAAATCGACTCCACATTCTGACTCTCTTTGGGGTCCTTGGCTGATGTTTCAAACAAAAGCATGTTGTGAGCATCAGCGAATTTCAGGGCCACACTGGATGGCACCTGGATTTGTTCTCGTAAGTCACACTTGTTCCCAACAAGCACCTTGGGGACGAAAGAGGGCACAGCATGCCCATTGCATTCCTCAATCCACATCTTGAGATTGGTGAAGGAAGCCATCTTAGTGACATCATAGACAAAGATGACAGCATGCACATTGCGGTAATAGTGTTCTACCATGCTCTTCCGGAACCGCTCCTGGCCAGCTGTATCCCACACCTGCACCTAGAAAACAAAGCACAGTGTGCCTGAGGCAGCCAAGATGTAGCCCACCCCCACACAGGCCTTGGGTCCTGGAAACAGGCAGTTTCTTATTGAAAGAGGCTGGGGCCACAGAGACTTGGGGTATTTCCTCCTGGCCTACATCATTCTCAATATGTACATAACCCTTCTTCAGTTTGATTAGTGAGACTAGACAACTGCAGAGCTCCACACAGCTAAGTTCCCTTCACCTCAACTGACACTGCTGAGTCCAGCACATTTTGAGAGAAGTCCCTCCCTGAGCAGCCTTTTGCTTTACCTGCAAATAGTCCCTGTACTCTGCCCAGAAGCCTTGGATTCCTTTAGGCTTATACTGAGCATGGTTTGCTCTAGGCAAAGTGGGTATCTCGGATTGAATCACTCTTGCTCAGCACCTATCTGGCAGGCCCTGTGAGCTTCTTTTTAAGAGTGTTTCCCCTTCTAACCATATTTCATTGCCATCTTCACCATAGCAATGATGTGCACAAAACACCTGGCACTTAAGAGGCATTTCAACACCAGACCAAGCATTACTCCTCCACGAGCCAGAGCCGTCCCTTGAGTAGGGTGAATTGGGGCAACCACCCTGGGCCTCATGCTTTGATAAAATCCGGACTGTCCCAATATTTAGCTCTTTGTCCCATATCCCGACCTATCTATGCCATTTGTCTCGATATTCAGGTGAGGTGAGTGGGTAAGCAGGGTACGAAGGCAAACGGAGAGGCAAAGGGTGGGTAAGGAGGACAGCAGCAGATGCGGGAGAAGCAAGTGGCAGGCTGGGGGAGGGAGGGGAGCAGTTTTTTTAGTGGGGGGACGCTGGACAGATGGCAAGGAGACAGGTGGGCGGACAGCAAGGACGAGGGTGACAGGCAGATGAGGAGTGAAGATGCGGGTGGACAGTGAGGAGACTAGTGGGGAGGCTGATTTGTCCTGGGCCCCACACCTCTCTAGGGACAGTCCTGCCACTAGCATCCTATTCCAGAAGAAGTGACGAAACCTGTATGCACCCAGTCAATTGTACAATAGTGAATCTGGAGGGGGAAGAAATAGTAGAATTCCTTCCTGGCCCCAGCAGGTGCACCCTGAAGCCTGGGATTTGATTACAGGCGAGTCACATCTTAGGCGCATTTAACATGCGCAAATTCAGCTTTGCGTGGTCGGCAAAAACAGAAAAAGAAGAAAAACAAATTTAAAAACTGCACCTGTATTGTGGGCGATTCTGCCCGCCATTCAACTCAATGAGAGTTTCACTATACGCCGTTTTCGCTTTACGCGCTAACTGTGGAATGGAACCCCCACGTAAGGGGAGACTCGCCTGTATTTCTTTTTTAAAGCTGCAATAGTTTACCAACCCAGTGCCAGCATCTGCAGCAGAGGGGTCTCAAGCTGGGCACACGCTGGCAGAAAACTTGTTTGTTCCTCATTTCCCTGCCATTCAGTTCCTCCTTGCACTCAAATCACAGGGACAGTATGAAAGAGGGGGTGCTCTGTGCTCATTGTCCTTCAGACCCTCCTGTCCCCACCCTTTTTTCAGGCTACATAAGCCTCACTTTTCCCCTGGGCCACTAACCCTTCTCCCCTCACTGCTCAAGTGTAAGCAGCTAGGGTAGAGCAGCAGGCTGGATACTTCCCAGGCCTGGAGCAGTAACACTGGCTTCAAGCCAACGTGGTGTAAATTGCTCTAGCATGATCACAGGGCTCAGGAACAAAGCTGGCTGAAAACATTTTGACCAAGCTTGTTCCTGTCAAAAAATGCCATTTTGTCACCACTGAAACGGTTCCCTGGGCCAGGATGGACTCGTCAAATTGAGCTGCGGAACAGCCCAGTGTCTGGTGGGCAGAGTACTCCCTTGGGGAGATGGGAGGCCCAGGTTCAAATGTCTGCTCTGTGCAATTAGGAGTAGAGACCTGGGTCTCCCACATCTCAGGTGAGTGTCCTGACCATTGGACTATAGAGTGTCTCCTGCTGGAGTGTTTCACTTTGTATAACTAATTAAATACTCACTAGGCCAGAGAGGACAACAGGTCAGTGGTTATGACTCTCGCCTGGTTTCTGAGCCTCTCAGTCTACTTGGGTCATGTTTTCAGGCTTTTATCTGCATTCAGGAGGGCTAGAAACTAACTGCTCCTCCCACCCACCTACCCGCAATGAAAAAGCTGTGAGTCTCCCTTAATCACAACCTGGAGCGTTAAGAAAAAACACCAAATATTCTGAGACTTGTGATAAAATGGCAAGAGTTGGGTGCACTACTGGTCCCCCTTCAGAAGCCCTCAGACTGCTCGGTCTCCAGGGGTCACTCCCACTGCAGCGTGCCCAGCCCGCCAATCTTCCCTTGCTCATCAAGTCAAAGTTTACCAGCCTCAACCATCGGGAGCTTGGATTACCAGTGTCAACTTCCTGGGCAGGCAGCCAGATCCAGCCCAGGCACTTTACGGATGTGGATTCGAGGCAAGTTAACATTATACAGAATCTCAGCCTTCTTAAAAAGGTAGTTTCTAGCCTGCACATTTGCAAAGTAAAGTCTGAAAATACTTGAGTGTAGCTGGTTCAAAAACCAGCAGGTCCCACCCCCCCAGTTCATTCAGGATTTTAAACAGTCTCATGATTTGAGGGCCTTGCTCGTGATTTTGGAATATTTGGGGTTGCGACAGTAGAATGGTCACCTCCTCCTATGGAGAAAGTTTGGTGCAAGCTGCAAGAAAAGTGCATTAACACCCACACAGAGCCAGCTACTCAAGGCCTGTTCCCAGCATTGCCATTACAGACAGAGACAGCAAGGAGCAATCCCACTGGGCTGCCAGCCACATGCACAAGCTACTGCAACTAACCCTCCCCTAGGCCTCAGGCCACAGTCACAGCAACTGGCTGGGTGGGTCCACAGCTCTACTCTGCAAATGTCCCTTTACTGGGCCTACACCCCAGCTTCGCAAAGCCCTGCCCTCCTCAGCGGCAGAAGTCCTGAGGTCTGGAGCATCTTTCAGCTCCTTCCTCCAAGCGCTCACTTCCACTCCCCCACGCAGCTCGCTTGCTCGATAGGCACACCGGACCCTTCCACAGCATTCTCACCACCTCCTCCACAGACCTTGGAGCCTTCCAGGGGCCTGGTACATGGCCCCCATTTTCCCAATGCTCTCATACCTCAGCACCTCCAGTGCCTTCTTCCCCTTCCCATCTACCACCATGGACCCTCCCCACCAAACCCTCATCCATCTCCTGCACCTCTCCCCTCCTCAGTCCCACATGACTTCATAGTTCCCCCTTCCTCAGCCGCTCTCATACCTCCCTGCCCCCTCCCTCATGCTCCCATCCTCTTATACCCCCTTCCCTCCCACCCCACACACATACACAATGCTTCACAATGACTTCAGACCTCCCAGTCCCCAGGATGACCTCGTAGCCCCCCCTCCCTCCTCCAGTGCCCTCATACACCCCTCCCCTCCTGTCCTACCCATCCTTGTATCCCCCACCCTCCAGTGCCCTCGTATCCCCCCTCCTGCCTTCCATTGTCCTCACACACCTCTCCCCTCCAGTGCCCTTGTACCACCTCCTTTCCTGTCCTCCAGTGCCCTCATACACCTCTTCCCTCCCCCTCCTCCCCAGTACCCTCATATCCCCCTACCCTCCAGTGCTCTCTACCTCCTTGCCCCACTCCTATCCTCCAGTGCCCTCATACCCCATCCCCTCCCCTTGTACCTCCCCACCCCCTCCTACACTCCACTGCCCTTGTTTCCCACCCCGCCATTCCCCTCATACCCTCCTCCTCTCTCCACTAGTGCGCTCATACCTCCCCACCTCCTCCCCATCCTCCAACCTCCCCACTTCCCTCCTGCCCTTGTACCTCCCCATCCCTCTCCTGCCCCCCAGTGCCCTTGTACCTCCCCATCCCCCTCCTGCCCCCCAACGCTCTCATACCAACCTCCACTCCTCTGCCCTCCAGTGCCTTCGTATCTCACTGCCCTCCAGTGCCCTCCTATCCCCCCTCCAGTCCACCAGTGCCCTCATACCTCCCGCTCTCTGGCCCTCCAGTGTTCTTGTACCTCCCCTGTCCTCCAGTGCCCCTGCCCTCGTACCTCCCCCTCCCCTGCCCTCCAGTGCCCTCATACCTC